>JABUQX010022254.1:0-17500 GCA_015478945.1 Trachelipus rathkii
TCAGCATTTTTCATACTATTTTCTGTGTACCTAGCCTGTGAATTCTAATATAAGTATTAATTTTTTGGTGTGTAAGACACGCGAAAATATCTGTATCTAACACACAACCAGTAAGGAGTGGTAAGATATTTAATAAATAATTAATCAGTTTTGATAAAAAATATAAATAATTAATCAGTTTGATAAAAAATAATTATTTTACGTTTGGCAGGGGTTTGTAGTTTGTGAGCAAATGACCTTGATTATTTTGACTTTGCAAGTGTTACCAGCGTTTATATTATATATATTATATATATATAATATAAATATATATTATAGTATATATATATATATAATATATATATATATATAATATATATATATATATTAATAATAATATATATATAAATATATAATATATATATATAATACAGTGGCGACTCCCAGCTAACTTTTTACTACTCGTGCGCTCTCTCTCTCTCTATATATATATACTATATATATATGATATATATTAATATATATATATATATATATATAAATATATATATATACTATAGATAAGTATTATATATTAATGATATTGGTGAAATTTGGTTTAAAGCCACAACTCACGATCAAAAACGAACAATGCTACAGCGAAGAAAGGAATACCTTGGCGAATGCTGGTCCAGAATTTTGGTGCGGAAAATGTAGAAAATAAAAAAAAAACTAAAAAAGATAAATAGAAAATATATCTCAAAAACTAGAATAGCTACAGCGAAAAGGATACATTTTTTGGAATTCTGGTAAAATTTTAGATAGGAAAATGGTAAAAAAAAGAAAAATAAAACAAACTTATTGTAAAATTAAAGTAATATGATTTAGATAGCTATTTACAGACTTTTATTGGTTACTCGTTAAAGATCAAATAGGCTTTCTATTAACTTTGCATCATTTTTCCTAAACACAAGAATACCCCGAAGTAAACCGCAACCGATGGCACGGGATCGGGGTCTCTCGGCCTTTTCCGTGGACTTACGGGTAGACTAAGTCACCCGCTCCGGGGAGGGTCTCCGAAACCCCCCGCTCTTTGGTAATGTCTGGGTATCGCGGGGTTCCTCGGCCCCTCGCCCTAGCGGGGTATTGGAAAACGTCCCCCCTTGGTGTCCCCGTCGACCTAAGACCCCTACATTGCCGTCGTAATACCTTACAAATAATTATATATAATACTAATATATGATATAATAATAATATATATAATATATATATATCTATAATAATATATATATACTATGCCCCGCTCCTTAAAAAAAATAGCCAATTATTTATTTTATTTTTATTATTCTTTTTTTTACATTCTTACATCGGTCATAGTGTGTATGAGAGTGCGTTCTGAGCGGGGCGATCTGGTGAGAGCATCGTTTAGGTGGGATCCGTTTTCCATACCGCCGTAGGGGAGGGGCGGCGGAACCCCCGCGACACCCAAATACACGGATTCGGAGTCCAGAGACCCACCGGAGGGGGGTCCCTTCCTGGTCCTACCCTGACGTTCCCCGGAAGGCCGAGATACCCCGACTCCTGCCATCAGTCGTCTGCGTATCTTGGGTATTCTTTAGTCAAAAAAAAAGCAAAATTTAATTGAAAGTCTATTTATTTTAACGTGTAACCAAAAAGGTCTGTAAATAGGCTATCTAATCATATTACTATAATTATTAAGAATAATTTTTTTATCTTTTTACATTTCCTATGTAAAATTTTATACCAGAATTCCAAAAATGTATTCCTTTTCGCGTAGCTATTGGGAGTTAATAGAATAATATTTTTTTTGATTTTTTTATTTTTTTTTATTTTTACATTTTCCGAACTAAATTTGGACCAGCATTCCAAATAATGTATTCCTTTTTGCTGTAGCTATGGTAGTTTTTTGAGATATGAGTTGTCGCTTTAAACCATATTAAATATGTATATAATATATTATATATATATAATATATAATATATATATATATATATATATTATATATATATATATAATAATATATATAATATATATTATAATATACGGAAATAAAGGTGTATATACTCAATATAATATATACACGCTTTCTTCAGAACAAAATCAAACGAAATTCTTACTCTCAAAAACGATCCAGAACGTTCGTTAGAAACGGAATATTGTCACGTAGCAATACCTCAGTTTGATATCCAAACGAAAGTAAATTTACATGTTTCAATCTGTACGTATACTTCCGCCCACCTCGGCACTCACCTTCTTCTTTCCGAAAGAGAATTTAGTTATTCTGGCGTTATACAAGCAACCAGTTGTGGAAGCTGACGAGTGAAGCAAAAGTGATTTTTGAGTGGGTAGTTACGCATATAACGTAAATAAATATAATTATAATATATATATATATATATAATAATAATAATATATTATATATATATATATAATATATATAGTATATATATATATATATATATATATATATTATATATATATAATACATTATATTATATACCCCTTCTACTAGCTTTGTATGAAAGATCTCTGCTTTAGTCAGAAATAAGAAAAGACTAGTATTCTTTTAAAAGTGACTTCAATACATATATATTAGTAACAGACCTTTTATGTAGATATATAACGATACAAATTTATATAATACTCATGGTGAAAAATATATATATAAGTACACGGCAGCTTTCTGTATATATATATATATATATATAGATATACGTATACGATATATATATATAGATATATATATATAATATATATTATATAAGTAATTTTATATATATATATATATATATATATATATATATATATATATATATATATATATATATATATATATATATAAACAGAATATTTTTTTTATATATTTTTTTTACTCACTCTATATGATGAGATATTTTGGTTGGAAACAAACTCGAGAGCGGAGCCCTCTCATTTAACCTTGAGGGACACAAGCTGATGAGGTAAAAGCTTTAGGTTTTTGTAATTTTATTAATAAATAAATATTTGTGGTATTCATGCTAATAAAAATATTACTTATCTGAGAAAATTACCTAAATAGAAAATTATTTAAATGTTATATGAATGTAATCTAAAGCATGTAAACAAAATGACCTGAATGTTGGGTATCAACACATGCAACAAAAATGTTTGAATGTATAATTTAATACCCAAATAGAGTACCTATTTGTACCCTATTAATTTAATGTTTTAATTAATCAAAGCGTTTTTATTACAGCGTAAATTGCTTATGTAATATTATTCCTAATTTTCCTTATTAAATTTTATAGGTTTTTTTACTGTTGATACTATTTTGAATCTCTGCGACAACGCATAATAAAACTGGATATTGGTTACGAGTCTTAATCCACCTCACTGATAGTTCAAATTAATCCGAAGAGAGAAATTTGACAACTTGCGGCCCATTGCCAGAATTCGACGGATCTTCTCACGAGTCAGAAATTGCAGGCAAATGATTCATAGACAGTACATGTAAAACTGCACCGGCGTCCCCAAAAAACCCTCCCAAGGAAAGGGTAGGATTCACAGTAAGAAAACTTCACAATGAAGGACCTAATTCTTAATCAAATGACCTCATTAGAGATTACATTCGATTAAAATTATATATATGTTCATGAACAAATTAATTTTAATTAAAATTATGTCCCGGGACGTTTAGCAAAACTGGCCAGTTATAAAATAAACAAAAGAAAAAAATAAATTTTTTTATTATTTATTATTATTATTATTATTATTATTATTATTATTATTATTATCGTAAATTACCCTACAGTGTATGCTACATGTTAATTTTAAGGTGCTAATTTACATAATAAATAATATTGCTAGGTCTAGTAATTAAGGAGAAAAAAGTTTGATGGGGGGGTGATATTGGTAAACAAGCTTCATATTGGAAAAATAGTGGATAGTGATAATCAGGAATTTTTTGATAAAATTTACATTCAAATTCCTCACTCTTTTTAAATTCTTAACTATAAATCCTCTCTTTATTCCTTCTATAACCAGTTACAAAAAAAATATATATATTATATATATATATATATATATATATATAATATATAATATATATAAAATAATATATATTATATAATATAATATATATATTATATATATATATATATATATATATATATAATATATATTGTAGTGTGTGTGCGAGAAACACATATTAACAATATTAATCTATCAAGAGGAAGGGAGACTAAGTTATCAAGAAGAGAGGAAAGTAAAGAGAAAGAATGTTGCACCTTGAAGTCCGCCACCTCGAAGCATTTGAAGAAAGCACAAACGTACACAGCGACTGCTTGACCACTCAGCCACTACACACACACGCGTCATTGTGACCCAAACACAATCACCGCTCACTGTCCTTAACTCCACTCTTTTCTCTGCTAGACTCACATACAAAATGGCGTCTTTTAAAGCCACACAACAAATTTGATAAAACTCTTTTTTTTTTGATGCTAATTCCTATTGGAATTTTAATTTTAAGGAAATTTGAGTCGTACTCACATTGCATTTACAATGACAATTGTTAAATGAAACCATTGTAATGTTGTAAAAATGGGACAAAATATATATTATATAATATCGATATATATATAATAATTATATATATATATATAATATATATCATATATAATATAAGTTATATATATATAATATATATTATATATTATTAGTATATAATATATCAGCGGAAGTAACCGCCATACCCTTATATAATATATTTTTGGATTCAGCAAGGACCAGGCGGGTCCCTCCAAGGTCCTGGAACCCCAGACCATTTTGGAGATATATATATATAGTATTCAGGCGAGTTGAATTTTCAGATAGTTTTTTTTGAATGAATTCGACTCAACATTCATCCCTGATGAGATATAGAGTAAATTCATCGAGGAGAAGTCATAAGTAGTAGCAAATAACTACGGTCGGTAAGGAAAAAACTTCGGCAATTTTTTCACAAACTTGCAAGAAACCCTACATTTTATGCAAATTTTTAATGAGTGATTTACCTTTTAGATAGTTTTGCGTATAATTATTTGCTATATATATATAGTTATAATAATATATATATAATATATATATATATATATAATATATATTATACATATAATACTAATATATATTAAGGTGTTCCGGTAAAACCTAATAGTGCTAATATCGCGTATAATACGACCGCGTTGCATGTTTTAAGTGACCGCGTTAAAGATATTTCGTTCCACTTTATGATTATATTTTAAGTAGAAGGATGGCAGATGGACTAAATCTAGACCAAAGGGAGAATGGAAATGCAAATGAGGAGTCAGAGAGAGATAATGAAAATCTTGAGTTGAATGAAGGAGATAACGCCCAAGGACAAGGACATGAAGGTCCAGAGGGGGGTAGCGATGTGCTCGTTGCCCAGGGAGGCTCACCTCCCCAAGGGACCCCTCCAGCACCAGTTCCAGATCCGAATATTGGCCAAAATCCTGACCACACTCTTCTGAGGCAAGACCCCCACGGTATTAGAGAAAGAGAACCTCCAAGGAGAGAGGACCATCCCCCCTATTATTTGAAAACCGCCACAGTGGACAGCACACTAGATTCGCAATTGATGCCCAGTACCGCACAGGGTGCCATACAGAAAAAGAGCCGAATAAACTGGGGTGCCACAGACCCTCAGACACCGAAACCCCATGGAAATAAATGGGAAGGTAAAGAAATAACCGTAGGTGCTCTACAAGGGCTAGAAGACCCATTATTGAATCCCGATCAGGTCAGGAGACCAGCTCTCCCACCTGCAGGGTACAACCCGGCTGCACAGCCACCGCACCAACCCCTAGGCGGGACAACAGGGTACAGCATGGCTGCACAGCCACCGCACCAACCCCTAGGAGGGACAACAGGGCACAGCATGGCTGCTCAGCCACAGAACCAACCTCAAGGAGGGACACCAGGGAACAACACATATTATAGTGGCCACCCACAGGGTGCCCCCCCTCCATCTTTTCAGCACAGTGGTTTTCAGTACAGTGGTATTCCACCAGGGTATACCCCTATGCCTAACCAGTCGTATTCTTATCCCGGAATGTGGAATGGATATTCTTATATGCCTCAAACACCAGGAGTCCCAGTCTACCAAGCAAACCTATTCACACCTGCTCTGCCTGAGGTGCCAGAAGCCCTAAAACTTCATGGTAAAAGTTTAAAGACCAGACTCTGGACTGGCATCCAGTATGAGGAGTATGTTGTTTCATTAAATGAAAAGCTCAGTGCTTTAGGCGCACTAACAGAAGAACAAAAGATTACTTTTGCCAGATCAGCCATTACATCGAATTTAGATAGTGAAGCTAGGCATTATTTGCTCCATGATCCCGTTTTCTCTCGGTTTAAAAGATTAGAAGATTTTTTGGCCCAGTTGAAGTCCTACCTACAACCGGAAGATAGAAGAAATGTTTTCGAGATCTGGGTGGACTTTGTAGAATATAAAAGAGGGAAAGAACAACTTTTTACAGATTTCATAGTAGGATTAAAGAGTAAGCTTAGAAAGTATCAGAGTAGGATGTATGACCTCGATAAGGAGGCAATGTTTAATTCTAAACATATAAAGGTAATGATCATTGGTAAAATCATGCAGAACCTCTCAGAGCGCAGGGATGGTGAAAGATTAAAAGAAAAAATATTGCAAGCCATTGATATGGAAATAAGTTTAGCTGAACTGTTAGACAAATTGTATCTAATTTCGAAAGGTGCTTTATTGAGAATGGATAACAAGAGACAACCGGAACTCCGCACCACAAAAGTGTTCATGGCCCGAGACGAACGGGAAGATAGGCAGAAGTCAGAGTACAACAACTCTTACAGGAAAAATAAAGAGTCTGTCCACAAACCAAGATATGGGGATAAGAGAAGAGAAGAGATGAGATCAACTAATGTTTTCCGGAGGAAGACAGAGGAGGCAAGAACAGAGCAAACTCCACGAAAACACAAAGGAATAATTAGAGGAGTGACCGAACAAGAATTGAAAGAACACCACGTTTGTTTTTCATGTGAAGTTATCGGCCACTCGTCGAGAGCCTGTCGCTGGGGATTGCCATACTGCCGGGTGTGCCAAGCTTATCATAAAAGGGGCTCGCAACCCAGGTGCAGAGATGCTCCTTCATGGAAACCCTCTTCCGGAGAAAACCAAGTGTTCCTTCCATACAACAGCCAAGTTGATATGGACAAGGGCGTGAAAGCCCAGAAACCTGAGCGTTTCACTACAGACAGGCGAGGGCCTAGGACCTTCACGAGGAAGAAAGAAGGATACAAGCCCTCCGGTGAGAAAAAGAGCACTAGAGTTTATGTGGCCGAAGGCCAGCGAAGAGACTCTGAGTTAAGTGAAGAAGAAGAAGAGGAAGATAAGCCCCTAGATAGAGAGCCCTTCCTCTCCCTCTCCGAGGAAAGAACAAGAAAATTTTCGGATGGGGGCAAAGGCTGGAAAACAGTAAGAAGAAAAAATAAGAAAGGATATGATAAGTGGGTATTAAATGAAGAGAAAGATAAAAAAGTTGCCCAAACATTTTTTCAGGAAAGTGTTGAAAAACCATACAAACTGGGACACCATTTCTATACTAATGTCCATCTTACTCCCTCAATAGGTAGTAAAGAAGCTAGAGCTTGTGTTTTATTAGATTGCGGGAGCAGCATATCCCTCGTAACACCCAAGCGTTTAAAAGAGTTAGAGAAAGAAGGTAACTTCAAAGTACCGCTCCGGAAAACCGACCTGGTGGTGCAAGGGGTCGATAACAACCCAACTAAGTTAAGAGGAGAGGTGCAGCTGTACCTCCGAATGCACAAAGAATATTACCTCACCACCTTCCAAGTGAGCGAGGTGCAGGGAGAACCCAGTTGGTCCATGCTGTTGGGAAACAACATTTTATCTAATTTACCCATCACTTTGAATATGTTTTCTTCAAAAATGTCTATCCACGAAGGAAAAGAGATAGACATACCAGTCTTTGCCAAATATGGTATCTATTTAATCCGAGAACACACAGATGAGAGCCTTAGAGAAATAAAGGACTCCCCTCTGCCCAGAAAAGATCCACCCAAGCCATCAGTGGCCAAGGGGGAGAAAAGTAGTAGTAGGTATTCTAAATATTTTAGGGATTCTGATCGAACTTTAAAACATTTAAACCAAACTGAACAATCAGTTGCGAACCAATCTTTTCCACAGGAAAGGCGGACAACCCTGTCAGTCGACCCAGCACATGTTGCGCACGGTCCCCTTCCATTGCAAAGGAAGGCAGCCCTGTCAGTCAATCCCCACCGCGTCGCGAACGGTTATTTCCCACAGGAAGAAGAAGCAACTTTGTCAGTAATACCCCCACAAATAGGCCCTCCGCGCCTCAGGGAAGTAAAAGAAGTTCTGCATCGTACGGTACCGCTCGAGCCCAGCTGAATCAAGAGATAAGGAGAACGGAGCCAGAAAAGGAAGAAATCCTAGCCTCCCCTCCTCCTCACAGTTCTGCGCGAGGAGCCAAGCCAAAACATAAGCACACTTCTACTAAAAAAGAAAGTTCGACTCAATCGGAGAATTTACAGGCTTCAACGAACCCTGACCCTAACCAAAATGAACATTTAATGATCGATGAAGATATTGTAATCGATTTGAAGGTGATTGAAAATACTATACTGCCAAGCAACTCA
Source organism: Trachelipus rathkii (assembly GCA_015478945.1). Lineage (NCBI taxonomy): Eukaryota > Metazoa > Arthropoda > Malacostraca > Isopoda > Trachelipodidae > Trachelipus > Trachelipus rathkii. The sequence continues at coordinate 8,671 of JABUQX010022254.1, forward strand.
TACGGGTACATAAAGGTTAGACCTGAGACTCAAGATGATTTTGACTTGGAGCGAAAGTGTATCATGACCCCAGCTCTCTCCAGAGGACCACTGTATATAGCGAACACAGTCAGTCCCGTAAGGAATAACAGAATTGTGCTCAGTTACATAAATTTGAGTGACCAACAATTCCATTTGAAAAAAGGGATAACTCTAGGAAATAGTTACCCACTAATCAGCCAATCAACTGAAAGAAGCCCAGACATAAGTGGACACAAGCGAGTAGTGTCAGCCAATGTAGCCACATGCTCTAAAGGTCTATCAAAGACGGAATTAAGGAAAGTGTACAGAGAAATCATCGAAGAAAAGATGTCAAAGGAAGAAGCTGAGAACAGCATCCTTGAAAAGCCAGAGTACTTAGAAGACTTGCTTAATCTTTTGATGACTTACCATGATGTACTAGCACTTGATGATGATGCTGTCCCGGTCTGCCCGCTTCAGAAGTTTAAAATTGAACTACTCCCTGACGCTCCTAAAGTAATCTTCCGCAAACAGTACCGGTTACCCCATAAGTACTTACAGGACATCGATGATTACACGGATGCAGCGTTGGAAAAGGGATATATCAAGACCTGTTACAGCCCACATTCTTCCCCACTACTGGTAGTGGCAAAAAAGAACAGTTTAAAGCCAAGGGTGTGTCTTGATTACCGCTACCTCAACTCCTACAGTGTCCAGGACGTCTATCCTCTCCCATCGATAGAGGAAATCTTTACGTCGCTCGGGGGAAACACGATTTTTACATCGATAGACTTACTCGATGCTTACCATGCATTAGAAATAGAGGAAGAAACCCAAAAGCTAATGGCGTTTAGGACTAGGAAAGGGTTATTCTGCCCTACCCGCTTGACCTTTGGCCACCGCAATGCCCCATCCTCGTATGCTAGGGCAATGACCATGGCCTTAAATCACCTTTTAGGACCAGTTGCACAGGTCTATCTTGACGACGTACTAGTGCTAGGAAAGAACATCGCCGAACACTTCGAAAATTTGAGAAAAGTTCTAACTGCTTTCCGAGAAAACAACTTGAGAGTAAAACTGTCCAAGTGCAGCTTCTTACAGTCATCAGTTTTGTATCTAGGATTCAAGATAGGTAAAGATGGGATTAGCCCTGACCCTGTGAAAGTCGAAACAATGAAAAGTTTCATCCCTCCGACGAATGTCAAGGAGACACAGTCCATACTTGGTTTCTTCTCGTATTTTCGCTTCTATAGACAATTTCGCAGTCGTTGCACAACCACTGTATGATTTAGTAAAAAAGAATGTCCCCTTTGTATGGACAAAAAAGCAACAAGAGGCATTTGACACTTTAAAAGATAAGTTGGTCGTACAACCACAGCTCACATTCCCGGATTATAGCAAGGAATTCTTCGTGAATACAGACGCGTGTGACTACGGGATTGGAGGGGTGTTGTACCAGCTTACTGACGAAGGGAAAGAGAAACCCCTTTCTTTCGTCTCCCGGGTACTCAGAGCAAGTGAGAAGAATTATGATACGATAGAAAAGGAATGCCTGGCCGTAGTGTTTTGCTTGCAAAAGTTCAAAAACACGGTATTCGGCTATAAGGTCACCATTATCACCGATAATCAACCCCTTTGTTTCATCTTCCGAAATAAACAGCAGACTGGACGGTTAGCAAGATGGAATTTGTTCGTAAACAGTTTCTCTCCCACTATAGTCTATAAAAAGGGTAAAACCAATATCCCGCCGGATTATTTGAGTAGACACCCAGCACCTAACGTTTTTGTAATGCAAGCTGTGTTGGAAAACAGAGGTGATTTACCTCGAACAGACTTTGCACTGAGTAGGGAAACCTTCATAAAAGAACAAGAAAAATGTCCAAGAATAGGAAAATTGGTGAAATGGGTTAAGGAAAACCCAAAGACCTATCCCCACATTCTTATTAGAGGTGTCTTATACTACGCCACACAAAGCGATCCTTATGTCATCCAGGTCCCCGACAGTATGATCTACACGGTGATAGACCAATGCCATGCCTCGCTGGGCAGCGGGCATGGAGGGCCTATAAGGACAGAAAAGAGAGTGAAAGAAAAGTACGCTTTTCCCCACTTAGCAAAATTGGTGAAAGAATATTGCAGCCATTGTGTATCATGTGCTAGAGTAAAAGGTCACAAACCTCCAGTAGCAGAGATAAACAGATGGCCTTTGCCCTACACACCTTTTTCACGCGTCCATGTTGATAGTATTGGAAAACTCCCCACTTGTACCGAGTCCGGAGCCAAATATATACTAGTTTTCCGTGACGTTTTAACGCGTTACGTCGAACTAGTGCCTTGTAAAACTAGGACAAGTAAAGAATTTGCCCGAGCACTGCAAGAGAGAGTCATATGTAGACACAGTGCTCCCCAACTTCTTGTGTCTGACAATGCCCAGGAGTTCACAAGCCAGGTGTTTAAGGACTTGTGTAAGGCCTGGAGGATAAAAAAGGTAGAAATCATGCCTTACAAAGCATCCCAGAACGGAGTTGTGGAAAGAATAAATGCTGATATCGAGTCTTTCCTACGACACTATGTCAATGACAACCACAAAGATTGGGATAAATATCTGAGTTTCGCCCAAATCGCGATAAATTCCGCTTACAATCGATCTATCGGTTCATCCCCCCACTTCCTTTTGCACGGTTACGTAAAAAGGGTCCCTTACGAAATGGAAGATTATGCTTCCCCTTTTGTAAATAAACCAGAGAAAATGAGGTTCATTTCAGATGAGGTGGATGTGCTGACGGAAAGGATCGATAATATAAGAGATTTGGCGAGAGAAAGGTTGGAGAAAGAAACGACTAAAACATTGGAGCAACAACATAAGAAGGCAAAGCAGAGAGAATTCAAAGTCGGAGACTACGTTTTCATCCGAGCAATCAAGAAGCCTTATCATAGTTCAAAACTATGTCCCAAGTTTGAAGGGCCATATATTGTCCGATGTTTGAGAGGACCAAACAAATTGATGGTAATTTGCAGAAGTTCAGGTAAGACTTTTCCGGTCCATGTGGACAATGCTAAGGTAGTTCCGCTGAGAAGTTTTGCAATACATCGGTTTCGACTTTACGACGATGAAGTTTGGAATCCTCACGAGGTAAAAGGATGTTAAACTCAGAAAGAATGACGTAAGCGAAGAAAGAATGAAGATCGGCGCCCAAAAGCGATCAGGAAATCGGTTCAGAATCAGAGATGCAGGTGGAAAGATTATTCCTCCGCCACCGAAACCATGTCTCCCGTGAATATTTCCATTCTCCACCACATCCAACCCAGTATGAACACAACCCTCTTCCAGATCCCACAGTCGTCACTCATTTCGAATAACATTTCGCCACCTCACTCCTCCACCACAGTCACACAGACTATGAAAATGGGAAAGCTATCAAGCCCCATCCAAAGAACCTATCCGGTGGAAACCAGAACAAAGCGAATGAGTAGTAAGAACAAAAGAGACAGAGACGACGGAATTGTAAGAAAGAAGATATATTGCGATGTATCGCAGGAAGAGCACGTGTTGACCAAGAATTCATCTGTTCCACTCCTAAAAATGACTTCCAAAGAACACCCTCTCACCCCTCAGGTCAAAGAAGAGAGTTCAGACCATCCTTGTCCCCCATACAGCAAGAGATTTCAGTAGATACCACGGTTAGAGAAATTTCACAGGAGCCACCCGCAAACGAAGGTGAAATATACGGAGCCTACGGCGGATCCCCTCCAAGAATTCCTTCCCCAGAGAAATCTCCCGATGTCCCTGAAAGAGATGGCCACTATCAAATTCCCACTGTTGTAGAATCGCCACCCAAGGAAATCATCAGAGATGACAGAAAACAGGACCCGTCTTACAGACCACACAATTTGTTTTCTGGTCCCAGAGATTCTACTCCAAGAATTACAAGAAGTCAAACAAGGATAAGAGAGCAGGCTGTACAACAAGCAGAGGCAAGTGACAATACGAGACTATAGCGAAGACTTCTGTCCAACCTCCGCCTGTTAAATTGGATTTGAATACAATAGTTAGAGGTGGTAAGATTTTATAAATTTAAGGAGAAATCCTTTCGTTTTGAATAGATTTTATAGATTTAAGGAGAAATCCTTTCGTTTTGAATAGATTTTATAGATTTAAGGAGATATTCTTCAAATTCCGAAGAATACACTTTAATTTTAAGAAGATACTTTAATTTTAAGAAAATTGAACACACATATGCACTCGCATCTGTTCATGTATTAGTTTGGATTAGATAAAAAGATCGATCATAATTTTAAGTACATTAGTTTGGATTAGAACTTCAAATATTGAAGATGGACTTTAATTTTAGGACAATGTTGGACATACACTTGTATACCTTTTGTCAACTAGTATTTAAAACATTAATCTGGATTAAGAAAAAAAAAAATTTTTTTTTAGATGGATTAAGAATCAACGTACGTTTTAGCTTAAGTTCCTTAGCCTGGATTAGAAACGTTAGAATTATGTTAGTTTTATCTCGACTTATACAGTTGTTTATCATTTATATTTCTGTTTATTTTTTTTTACTACAAAAATTTTAAAGGATACGTTTTAGCTCCAGAGAGGGGACAACGCAATTTTTTAAATAAAAAATACTAGAAAAAAGAAAAATGAAAAAACTTTTCTTTAATGAAAAATAAAAAATAAAAAAGTAACTAAAAATAAAGTTAAGAATCTTAAGTAAGTTAAGTAACTAAAAATAAAAGTTAAGAACCTTAAGTAAGTAAGTTAAGCAACTAAAAATAAAGTTAAGAATCTTAAGTAAGTTAAGTAAACTAAAATAATTAAGTATGAGTTAAAGAAAACTTAGAATAGTTAAGCACTTAAGTAGTAAATGTAAGAACCTTACTAACAACTTTATAATTAAGAAATCATTTAAGTTTAAAATGCAAACAATTTGCTTAATTAATTACTAAGTTCCAATTTAAAAATTTAATTACATTATTTAGGCGACCTTGAAATTATTCTGAAAACAAATACTTCAATATGATTAAATATTTCAGAAATGGAATTCGGGAAAATGATCTTGTTTCTACTCACCATCATAACGACATGTCAAAGCATAATAGTAAAAGAAAATGAAGAAACAAAGATTCTGCCTGGTTTGGTTTTATATCGCACCGGTGAAGTAAGTTTTATAGAAGGATATTTAGATCTAATCGTTTCATTAGAATGTCCCTCAGACGTAAAAGAAACTGTTATAAAAACAACCAAACTAGTGAACAACATCAAAGACTCATTTTTACCAACGTTCGAAGCCACATTTCTGAATGTTTCGATCACACAAAGGGCTCACCAATGGGAATTTAAACTAATGACCATTCGAGTAAAAGTTCTAGCCCAGAAATTAAATGAAGTAAATGAGTTACCTTGGATCTCAGCACGATCAAGAAAGAAACGAGCTGCTTTTGAGTTCGGAGGAGACGTCCTCAACATTCTTTTTGGTACGGCTACAGATAAGCAAGTAAAGCTCCTTAGGAAAAAAATTAACATCTTAGGAAACTACGCTTCTACATCAAACCTACTCATTACCGAACTAAAAGAGCAATTAAAGGCAAATACTCGCACATTAATAAACTTTAGGGATAGCTTACGAAAGTTAATTGAATTCCAATCAAGTCTAAGTGCTACGCATAACATTATAAACCAATTGGGAAGTATCCGGGCATTAGTAAATTTAATCGAGCAAGCTATAACCAGTATACACAATATTCACCAATTGGTGATAACCTCTCTTCAACTCGCTAAAAGTAAAATTACTAACTCCCAACTTTACTCTCCTATATTCCTCTTACCTTTCGTTCTAGAAATGAACAAAGAAACTAAACTGCATACGGTTATACCCCTAGAAACAAAAACATACCAATCTTTCTTGACTTATTCTTGGACTATTCAATCTGCAGCTAGCCCTTATGAACTAATTACCTTAATACCTTTTATCTCAGTGGAGAAATTCACTTCTTATAAACTTATACCTTTTCCTACCCATCTTCCTTTAAACAAATCTCTTGTTCGAGTTATGTACAATGACCCAAACAACTACTTCTTTGTGAATTATGGTCAACGGAAATACACTTATCTCAAAGAATCGGCACATCATCTTTGTCGACATTTAGGCCAACTAGCAGTTTGCCCTCAATCCCAAGTATTAGCTTCTATTGATGATCAGTCTTGTTTGTTAGCACTCATCCTAAATTTTACCAATGATTTTTCACACTGCCCTATCGCAGAGTACAAACCTGTAGAACCCTATACTGTCACTCTAGGACACTTCACTCTTATTTCTTTTTCAGAAAAAACTAGGGCTTCAATCGCATGTGAGAAACCCAACTCCATACAGCATGTGTATGACTATGTCTTTACTATTCCTCATGGATGTGCATTTATTTCTTCTAAATTTCAATTCAAAAATCCCATCCATCTAGAAAAGAACATCACACTCTCTTCCTTGATCTCTCACTCTGATCATGTTCTGTTCAACTTTCTATCGCATGTTGCTCTACCTAACATCTCCTCTGTTCTATTTCCTAAGTTTCAAGCTCTGAAGGAAATCCATTGGAACCAAAGACTAGATCAATTAAATCAATCAATGCACCCTTTTACCCCGTATTTCCCACAAATGAAATTCATCCCATATATCGGAGGAGGAACCTCAGGAACTATCTTCTTCCTTGCGGTTCTCGTTATCGCGTACTTCGTTTGGACTAAAAGAGCTTACCTTTGTAGGAAGTGCATACCAGTAGTATCGAATCCAGCTGAAAGCATCCCACTTCAGGCAATCCCAACATCTAATGTTCGAATACAACTAGCACCTGAAGATGCACCTCAAGATAGCACGGTTCAGATTAGATCTCTGTCCCGTTCTCCAACTCCAGCCCAGAGGCTATCCATTCTGCCTCGACCTCCTATGCCTCTTCCAAATACTCGAGACATAGTACACGAGTGTCTCGGCCCTGCACAGCTCATAAGCATCTATTCCATTGAAAACAGTCTAGGGTAGACTCCTTCATCAAAAGGGGGTCCCTTTCATCGGAATAAAGGTGTATTATAGCACTATAAATATACACGCTTTCTTCAGAACAAAATCAAACGAAATTCTTACTTCAAAACGTCCAGACGTTCGTTAGAAACGGAATATTGTCACGTAGCAATACCTCAGTTTGATATCCAAACGAAAGTAAATTTACATGTTTCAATCTGTACGTTACTCGCCCACCTCGGCAGCTCACCTTTTCTTTCCGAAAGAGAATTTAGTTATTCTGGCGTTATACAAGCAACCAGTTGTGGAAGCTGAGAGTGAAGCAAAAGTGATTTTTGAGTGGTAGTTTACGCTATAACGTATATAATATATAATATATATATTATATATATATATATATATATATATATATATCTTATATATATATATAATATATTATATATTATATATATATCTTATCGTATATATATATATATATATACCCCGTTCTATGCTTTGAATGAAAGATCTCTGCTTTAGTCAGAAATAAGAAAAGACTAGTATTCTTTAAAGTGACTTTTCAATATATATATATATAATACCTTTTATGTATATATATATACGATACAAAATTATATATATATGGTGTACAAAAAATATATATATATATATACACGCATGCTTTTCTGTATATATATATATATATATATACGTATACGATATATATATATATATATATTATATATATATAATTAATATATAATAATATATATAATATATATTATATATATATATATATTATATATTATTATAATATATATATATATATATATTATATAAGGTATATCATACATTATATTGCTCACTCTATATGATGAGATATTTTGGTTGGAAACAAACTCGAGAGCGGAGCCCTCTCATTTAACCTTGAGGGACAAAAGCTGATGAGGTAAAAGCTTTAGGTTTTTGTAATTTTATTAATAAATAAATATTTGTGGTATTCATGCTAATAAAAATATTACTTATCTGAGAAAATTACCTAAATAGAAAATTATTTAAATGTTATATGAATGTAATCTAAAGCATGTAAACAAAATGACCTGAATGTTGGGTATCAACACATGCAACAAAAATGTTTGAATGTATAATTTAATACCCAAATAGAGTACCTATTTGTACCCTATTAATTTAATATCTTAATTGAAGCGTTTTATTACAGCGTAAATTGTTTATGTAATATTATTCCTAATTTTCCTTATTAAATTTTATAGGTTTTTTTACTGTTGATACTATTTTGAATCTCTGCGACAACGCATAATAAAATTGGATATTGGTTACGAGTCTTAATCCACCTCATTGATAGTTCAAATTAATCCGAAGAGAGAAATTTGACATATATATATATATATATATATATATATATATATATATATATATATATATATATAATATATATATATATATATATATATATATATATATATATATATATATATATATATATATATATATATATATATATATATATATATATATATTTTATATATAAATATATATATATATATATATATATATATTTATATATAATATACTATATACTATATATATATATATATATATATATCCGAGATAATTGCAGGTATTTACCGCCTTCACATCCTCCTCTCTCACCATCATTCTCATCCCCTCCTCATTTCCTCCGGTTACTGTTAATATCTCTGTCTTCTGTATGTTCATCTTCATCCCTGCTTCCTCCAACTCCTCCGCAAACAACTCCACCACCTCTCGAATCGCCTTCTCTCTCTCGCTCCAACATGCCAGATCGTCCG
>JABUQX010022254.1:30000-35000 GCA_015478945.1 Trachelipus rathkii
TAAGAGTGAAAAAAAACTGAGTAAGAAGTAAGTAGAGTTTTTTGTGATGAAAGAGAATTACAATTTTTTGTAGTGTTTAATAATGGTGAGGTGGAATCTATTTCCTTTCATACCGTGATTTTAACAATAAAAGAATACAATGACGACCACCTGCAACGAGAGGTTAAAAATTTAAGCTAGTGTCCGAAAATCTTGGTCAACTACGTTGCTAAAGTAAGCCAACAGGCCAGAAAGAGGAAAGAGACTTTGAAATCGAGGTCATGCAGTATCTTTGATGATCTTTGGGATTTGCTTCTGGCAACAGATAAGCCTTGCACTCTCGCTTCAACTCGGAGTGGTACGTAGGTTAAATGAGGGGAAGCACCAAGCTGCCAAGATCCGAGAATTGGGGAAAAAAGTGTAATATTGCAATCGAATCTTAACTCCTCCACTATCGAAGGAACTGAAGGTGATGGGACTGAGTCTAAAAGTGACCCATTTATGGTGAGCTTATTTTAATAGATTTGGAACAACTTCAAGCATTCTTGTATTGATGATTAGTATAATATATTATAGTCGTATATACAGTATATATAGTAGTTATATATTATATTATATACTATATAATACTATAGTATTATAACTATAGTTGTTACAGATTATAGATATATATACATATAGGCCTATATCATACATATATATATATTATATATTATATATATATATATATATATATATATATGATATATATAATATATATATATATAATATATATTATATTTATTATATAAATATATATATTAGTAATATTAATATATATATATGATAGGTAAGACTTCATAAGTAATATATATTGTTATATATAATATGTATACGTATATATATATCATAGAGAGCTAAGTAATATACTACTATATATTTATAAATATATATGACATAGTTATATATACTATGATATATTGCATTAATGTTTCTGAGTAGCTGAAGTCATCTTGTATAATCATGTACTAATCGTGAATGTGAAGTATAACATTTCTTATGGTCGATTTACATACTTTATTGCGTACACAAATGCTTGAAGTATTAGTCTTGCAAGGACTGCCATTTCGTTAGTTCCATTTAGTAAACTGTCATGCACAGAAAAGTGATTGTGTAAATAGTATATCTATTTATGCATAAAAGTTGAAAAAGCAGGCATTCCTTTATGAATGGCTTTTTGTGTGTGTGAAGAGTGATTTTTGCTGAAGCATTTCTCTGAGAAAATACTGTCCTCTGCTCTCCGACCTAACTCAAAGGACTAACTCACGATATAATCAATCATTGAATTTTCTTATCGTCGTAGATGAAATATTTGAATCTCATTCCAGGTAGTTACTACTACTGTGAACATTGAGAGAAGAATTTTGAATAATCTATTGTAAAGTTTGAGACGTCAGCATTATTAATAATGATGATTGTCGTAGCATGAAGAGTTGTCTGGGATACAGCAAGAGGTGGTCCCGTTCCTCATCAATGATTTTCCATTTTTTATGCATTGTGAAGTGACAGAATTTCTGTAAGATTTGGTAGAATTTTTCTCATGCGATTGTTCGCTGGCGGCGATTTTTGATGCTCAAGCATTCTCATATTTCTCCTGAAACTTCAAGATTTATCATTCATCGTTTCCGTTCCCTGATGCATGGCAGATTTCGTCAGAAAGATAGATGCCTGCATACAGATTAGTCTGTAGTATTTTAAAAAGAGTTTTGTGGAAGACAGGTATTTTTGTCTGTGTAACGGTAATACTGTAAATGAACTTTGATTATTATTTATTTATTTTTATGACTTTTGATAAATATCTTCATAATATATTGTTTAAGATATAAAATACAATTATTATTTAGGCGGAAAAACAATCCAGAATTATATAATATGTCCGAATACGTGCTTAATTCTCATTGGTCGAGGACCATTGACTTGAGTGACGTCATTATCTATTATATCGAGCCTCGACTTTTATTAAAAAGTAATCTCTTATTCATTATTTGGGTTTGATAGTCTATAAAATATTAAAGGAAATATTAAGAATTCATTTGTATATATATATAGATTTAAAAATTTTAAATAATTAATAGTGATTAACGGATGAAATAATGTTTTTTTAACGTGTAATTTTAAAGAGAAAGTGTAGGAATGAATATAAATTCGTTGTAAAATAGTTCCATTAACTTTTATTTTTTTCTTATTTTACTATAAATTTTTTTGAAAAAACTTTTAGTTTGTTAGTTGTTGTTATTGTAGAGGGTGTATTTGGTGAGCGGGGTGGTGGCCTTAGGTTTGGGAAGTACCAGTAGGGGATGGGGAATCCCATAAAGCGCTGCAGCCGTGGTGAATGTCATATAGAAAAGGAAAAGATGGGAGGAAGAGTAAATTGGGTGTGATGTATGAATGTGAGAGGGGTAAACGAGGATTTGAAGAGGGAGGAGGTGGGGTTAATGTGAAGAAAAAAGGTTGGATGTGCTAGGGTTAACTGAAACTAAGTTGAAGGGAAAGAGGGAAATGGACTTTGGAAAATACAAGGGTATGATATCAGGGGTGAACGAGAGAGTGAGGGCGAGGGAAGGGGTGGGAATAGTTATGAGGAAAGAAGGTGTGTGATAAGGTAAGCGGTGTGCGAACCAGGTGAGTTCTAGGATTATGTGGGTAAAAGTGAAATTTGGGGGGGAAAGTGGGTTTTTATATGTGCATATGCACCAGTGAATGGAGCGAGGGAGGAGAAGAGAGAAAGATTTTGGAGTTGAATAAGTGTTGGGAAAGTTCGGGGTAATGATAAAATTTGGTCTATTGGGAGTTTGAAATGCAGGAGTGGGAGTGGAAGGGGTGGAAGAATAATGGACCATTGGGGTAGGGCGAGATTTAATGGAGAAAGTCTGTTAGAGTTGTGTGTTGAACCGAAGAATGATAAGTGGGTGATACTGTGGTTGAAAATGAAAATCATGTCAAAGATGATGAACATGGAAGAGTGAGAATAACGGGGAGGAGGGAGGTACTGGATATGGTTGTAAATGGGAAGGATAAGAGGCAAGATTATTAGATGTAACTGTATTTAGAGGGGCGGCGGAGGGGGAATATCGGATCAGCTATTTGTGTTTGCTAGGATAAGGTGGGAGGAGAAGTGATGTAGGGAAAGGGGAGAAAAGAGGAGAGTAGAAAGTGATAAGGTGGCAAATTGGGAGGAGAGCAGTGTGTAAGAGAGTTTGGAGAGGTATGGAGGACTAGTGGAGAGACGTGAGAGGGACGGGATTGGGGAGGTGGGGGAGTGGGAATTTAAAGAGGCTATGTTGAAGAGGCTGAGAGGGTTGCTGGAGTAAAAGGATGGTGCAGCAGAGGAAAGGGAGTGAATGTGGAGTGAGAGGTGAAGGAGGTGGTAAGGAAAAAGGAGGCTATGTGAAATGGTTGGGAAGTAGGAGACAGGAAAGCTGGGAGGAATATAGAAGGGTTAGAGTGGAAGCAAAGAGGGCGGTGGAGAGGGCGAAGAGAGAGCAAAAGATGATGGTGTAGAAAAGTAGACGAAATTTTTGCACAGCGGTAGAAAAATGTTTCTGAAAAAGTAATAAAAAAGGAGAAGGAAGAGGGTTTGGGGGAGAAATTGGGAGGAGGGCGATGGATAGGAGGTGAGGTATAGGGTGAGGAAGAGGTGGGGGAGTAATTTTAGTGGATTTTGGCATGAAGTGGGTGGGGAAGGGAGGAAGATCTTCAAGAGGTGAGGATGGGGAGTGAAGTGGAGAGGAGAGGGGAGGATGAGAATACAAATGAGGAAATTTATTAGGCCTTGAATAAAGAAAAACAGGCGAAGTCCGCAGGTTCTGGATGGTGTGAAATGGAAAGTGCTAGAAAGGGAGTAATAGGGGTGGACATGGGCTGTATAGGTTATAGTAAATGATATGTTGGAGGCAGTGGTGAGGTACCACGGATGGAGATGGTGTTGGTTTCCCTGTAATAAGGGGAAAGGGATCGGATGATGTGATATAGAGGTAGTTGTCTTTTAAGTGTGGTAGGGAAAGTGTAAGGGAGAATACTGATTGAGAAGTAAGAGGTTAACGGAGGGGAGAATGGGGAAGAACAAGGAGGATTTGGGAGAGAAGAGGGTGTGTGGACCAAGTGTTTACACTAAAGATGCTTGTGGGGAAAAGTATAGAGAGGAAAGGGAATGTTATGGGTGGTTTTTAGATTTAGAGAAGCATATGATCGAGTGAAGAGGGGTGAATTGTTGAGGGTGTTGGAGGAAAATTGGGGTGGGGGGTAATTTAGGTAAAGGTATTAGGGCTTTTTCAGGAATGAATAGAATGTGTGTGAGAGTGTTAGGAGGGGAGAGTGAGTTGTTTGGGGTGGTGAGAGGATTGAGGCAGGGGTGGGTAATGTCGCCGTGGCTATTTAATTTGTTTTTGGAGAGTGTTTGCAGAGGAAATGGTTGAGGGAAGGGGAGGGGGGGAATTGATGAATGGGTAATGATGAAGGAAGTGAACATGTATACTGTTTGCGACGATCTGCCTAGTGGCGAAGACGCGTGTAAGACTGAGGTATTTGGTGAGGGAGTTTGAGATAATGTGTGGACAAAAGGGGCTTAAAATAATACAGGTAGTAGTAAACGAGTTTAGTGTTTGAGAGGAGGAAAGGAGGAAGAGGGGAGGGGTTAGAAGGTTCGAGTAGGGGGGGTAGTATTGGAAGAAGTAAAGATTTATAGATATTTAGGGATGGATTTTGGGTAAGGGGGGAGGGATGAGAGGAGATAGACGCATAGGTAGGAGAAGGAGATGAACTTTGAGTGTTTGAGAGAATTATGAGAAGGGGGGTTATCAGCAGAAAGGATTAAGATAAGGTAATCTTGAAAAGAATTTGGTGTACCAGGGTTTGTATGGGTGTGAACGTGGGGGTGAATGCAGGTCCAGGAAGAAGTTGGAAGTATTGGAGATGAAGGGGTTGAGAGCGTTTTGTGGGGTTAGGCAGAGGAGGGATTAGATAGGGTGGTGAGGGAGAGATGT
>JABUQX010022254.1:40000-46528 GCA_015478945.1 Trachelipus rathkii
TCTGTTCTTTCTAAAGTTTTCGAATCTATCCTTCTTACGAGGAAGATTTAGAAACATTTTAAATCTTCTAATCTTATCTCTGATAGATATCAACTTCAAGTTCTGCTCCGTAAGGAACGCACGATTGGTGTTCTTCTTTCCTTTCTCTCTGAGTTTTGGTCCTTCTCTCTTCGAAATTTTGGTGAAACTTTTGTTGTGACGTCAGGCATATCCAAGATTTTCGATGGAGTCTGGCACAAAGGTTTAATTTCTAAGTTTCCATCTTTCGGTATCTTCTGTACTCTCTCTATAGCCTTATCTTGAGTCCCTTTCCAGCCGCTCTACAGCTATTGTTGTAAACAGCTACTTTTGATCCTTAAGTCTATCGTTGGTGGTGTTCCTCAGAAGCCTTTTTTATCTCCAACTAATTTTCTATTTTAATTAATGATCAATCTCTATCTGTTACTTCGCCTCCAATTCATCGTTATGCCAATGACTAAACTCATCATCATTACTCTTTCCAATTTGAGAGAATATTTACTCACTAGCAAATAGGCGATGGTAGAAGGGTGACCTAGAAGAAACTGACCTCTCATCTTTTTCGGTTAAAGTTAACATTAATGGTTAAGTTGGGTTAAAGAAAACATGACCGTTTTCAGTGCCTCAATAACTCAGATTCTTCATCTCTCTACTTGACAATATTCCACGCAATTATAATATTTTTATTGATAACACACAACTCAAAAATACTTTTGTTCTTAAATTTCAGATATTTAATTTTGTCATGTTATTTTTGGAGGGATCATATTATCATCCTGAGGCGACTTCGGAACTTCTTCTCATCGCCCAAATTGTTTGCTCCCTAAAGGGGTATTGTTAGCTCTTGTGTAAAGTTTGCATCACACATATGGGGTAGTTCGACACATGCTGCTCTGCTCGATAAGGTGTAGTCCAGAGTTTTTCGACTTGTCAACAATTCTAATTTTTTTTCCTCTCTCTCTCTCTCTCTCTCTCTCTCTCTCTCTCTCTCTCTCTCTCTCTCTCTCTCTCTCTCTCTCTCTCTCTCTCTCTCCAATCTTTCTAACTGTCAGACTGCTGCATCACTTTCCTTATACTATCGCTATTACAATGGAAACTGCTCTTCTGAACTCTCCAGCCATATACCTCCTCCTTTGCAACTCTCTGACCCAGACCTATGGCCGCTATGCTCAATCTGACATGTACTAAATTGGCAAAGTTTTGAACGTTCTCTCCTTATCTATTTTTCCAACTTCAAACGTGACGTGTCGGGGCATGTCCGTTTAAATTTGGCTCAGGTTTCCATTATTCAAAACTCTTTTGCCCACTGGACCATATATATATATATATATATATACTATATATATATATATATATAATATATTATATTAATATAGTATATTGATATATAATTATATAATATATTATCTATATAATATATATATATATATATATATTATAATATAGTACTTTATATATACTATATATATATATATATATTATATATATATAGAATATATAGTATATATATATATATATATATATATATAAGTTTTGAACAATGGAGAAAACAAATAATGATTGAAAAGACGCTTTGAAGCAAATCCCTTTTTTCCATTTGGATAAAAAGCGAAAATTTTCCTTTTAAACAATGAGCAAAAAAGATAAAAAAACAAAAAATAAAAAAAAAACAAAAATGAAAAAATCTATTATAATAAAGATTTTCACCTGAAAGCCCTCTTTATTTATTAATTTAATTAAATGAATTTAGTTATTTTTATACAATAAAAAATGATATAGCTATATATAATATAGTATATATATATCTATATTATATATATAGTATATATATTATAATTATATACTATAAATATATTATATATATATACTATAGTTATATATACTATATATATTACATATATATATAGTATATATACTATAAAGGATTATTACAGAAGATAACACCTATTACTCACGGGCAGAGCCCTATCTAGGAGGGGGGTGTACTCCAATTAACAGTCCGCGAGCAGGACGGAGCAAGCCAAGGAGAGAATCAGCTCACGTTCTGACCACCGACCAGTTTTGCTGCAACCTGGGCACCTCTCTTTTGTTTGGGCCGGTGCTCTACGCACTAAGTTACAAGGGGATTTTAGTAATAATAAATATAAAGACTGCAGACAAAAAATATGCAATAGTATATATATATATATATATATATATGATACAATATCAATATATATCATATATAATTATATATTATATATTAATGTTATATATATATCGATACATAGTATATTATATATATATCATATATATTACTATATATACTATGATATATTCAAATATAGCATACATCAGGATAAACACGCATATTAACTTATTAATATTATTAAAAACTAAAGGCACTCATAAATTTGAAAACACAAAGTTCACAATATTTACTAATCAAACTCACTACTATCCACTCGAATTTTAAAATTTTATCAGTATTACTATTATTGCATGCCCTACTATGATTTAAGGAGACACTAATATTGAATATGTCTAACACTTTTATTTACTTCTATGCACCACTACTACTACATATTGATAATAATTATATCACTTTCACTACTGTCACTATTATCATGTATGATAAAATATATATGAGTAAGTATAGTATTATATATAGTAAATATATATATATATATACTGATAATATGTTTTTATAATTATTAGTTAATATTATTTACCATTATTCTGATATATATATGATATATACCGGTATAATAATATATATATATATATGACTAGTTAGTATATTTATATATAGTATACTTATATATAGTATATTATTATAATATATATTATACTATACTATTTATACTATACTATATTATATACGTATATACTATATATATATAGAATATTACTATATATATATATCATATGATATATATTATATATATATATATAATCTATAATTATATATATATATAATATATAATATATATATATAATATATATAGTAGTACTATATAAAGGATTGAGACGCACACAGTTAGGTAATAACTTGCTAATCGCCCTTCTAATAAAATATTGCATTGTAAAAATCCTAGACAATTTTATTTGAGGAATATAGCAGAAGTATTTCGACCAAACTCTGGTCCCTCGTTCAGTCGGCCTAATAAACTATTAAATATAATAAAATACCATGAAATAAATTTAAATTTCTGATGATTTTCGCTGATTAAAAATCTTCAATCCAAATGTTGTTATCAGGCATGGTAAAATATAAACTTTATAACGACTTGAGACGTCAACAGTTATAATAAATTGTAATGCCTTAAAGGCATTACAATTTATTATAACTGTTGACGTCTCAAGTCGTTATAAAGTTTATATTTTACCATGCCTGATAACAACATTTGGATTGAAGATTTTAATCTTAGGAAATTATTCAGAAATAATTTTAAATTTATTTTATGTATTTTTATTATATTTCATTTAGTTTATTAGCAGCTGAACGAGGACCAAGTTTTTGGTCGAAATTATTCTGCTATGAATTCCTCATAAATTTCTTAGATTTTCCAAGCAATACTACTTATTAAAGGCATTCAATTTATTAATAAACTGTTGACGTCTAAAGTCATTATAAAGTTTCATATTTTACCAAGGCCTGATAACAACATGTTGGATTGAACGATTTTAATCTTAGCAAATTATTCAGAAATAATTTAAATTTATTTTATGTATTTTTATTATATTTCATTTAGTTTATTAGCAGCTGAACGAGGACCAAGTTTGGTCGAAATATTCTGCTATATTCCTCAATAAATTTCTTAGGATTTTACAAGAAAATATTTTATTAAAGGCATTACAATTTATTATCTATATAGTATATATATATAGTTATATATATATAATATATATATATTATATTATATAATACTATATATTATATATATATATATATATATATATATATATATATATATATATATATATATATACATACATATATATATAGTAGTATATATATATTACGCTGAGTAACTCTATATATATATACTAGTATATATTAATATATAATATATATAGTACTATA
Organism: Trachelipus rathkii; assembly: GCA_015478945.1. Lineage (NCBI taxonomy): Eukaryota > Metazoa > Arthropoda > Malacostraca > Isopoda > Trachelipodidae > Trachelipus > Trachelipus rathkii. Next base: position 44,085 of record JABUQX010022254.1, read on the forward strand.
TATATTATAGTATATATATATAATTTATATACTACCTATCGGGTATATATTATATATATATATTATATAATATATATATATATACTAATATAATATATATTATATAGTATATATAGTATATATATATATATATACATATATATATATAATACTATTATCATATATATTATATATATATATATTACGCGGTATATATATATATAGTATATATATATATATATATTATATATATATATCATATATATATATATAGTACGTAAGTTACCTCATATACATGTATTTATTGAAATATTGAAGAACAAAGGACCAAGAGTCATGAAGGTTAAGGAAAAGCCAATCAGTAGAATGTTACTCTAAGAGAGAGTAGAGAGAGAGAGAGAGAGAGAGAGAGAGAGAGAGAGAGAGAGAGGAGAGAAGAGAGAGGAGAGAGAGAGCAGAGAGTAAGAGAGGAGAGAGAGAGAAAGATAAGGAGAAAGGGAGAGAGAGAGAAGAGAGAGAGAGAGAGAGAGAGAGAGAGAGAGAGAGAGAGAGAGAGAGAGAGAGAGAGAGAGAGAGAGAGGAGAGAGAGAGGCGAGCGAGCAAGGGAGGACGAGAGGCAGAGAGAGAGAGAGGAGAGAGGAGAGAGATTCTTTATTGTATCTTTTGCATCGAAATGAAAAGTGATGAAGGATGTAATGGAAGAGGAATCTCCGACACAAAATTTGCCTCGCACAAGAATGACGCAAACAAAATAAATCTTTTTAGTTCAAAAGACTTTTTTTTAACCATCGAACCAGGGGTGGTGACATATTATGGGATGAGGATTATCCTCAATGGCTGACTCTGTAAGGAAAGTGTACAAATAAACACGCTATTATAACAGAAACAGTTAATTATCGAATAATAAATAAAAAATAATGATAAATAAATAAATAAATGAAAAAAGGTTTTGAACTTATTTATTCAGTTGCTCTGCAATTTTATTCAACGGCATTCCAGACTCTCCCTCATTGACTCTCTTAACCATTATATATATATATATATAATATATATTTATATATATTATAATATATGATATTATATGATTATGATACGTAATTATATTATATTATATTGTACTATATTATATATTATATAATATATAATATAATCTATATATATGAAAAAGTAATATTGAGTTTTATATATATAAATCGCTAGTTTTATCTTGCTCAAACACATTAGACTTCAATCCGAGAATTCGGAAACACCTCAGTCCCGAGATCGGAAATTGATCATGATCAAGGAAAGCATTTGTATCGTTTCTGACGCAAGTGGTAACTTGCAACGGACTAATGTGGAGGCTGACAGTAACCCTTGCTTCGAGCGGCCAACGCCAGTCGCGATGTGCTTGCCACCGGCATTCCGTGGGTTTGCATCCTAATAGGCTGGCTTTCAATGCGAAAAGCATGAGAAGAGTGATTTTGTATGTGAATAGATTGCTCTGCGTTGTTGTGTTGGCTATGTTTGTACGTGATGTGTGAATATTCGAGATTAGTGTAATCACACTATCGAAGTAAACTGCAATACGTAAATATTGCAGAAAATCTCTTACTAACCAGGACAATTTTTTGTGTCGTTCACGTAGCCGAACGAGGATTCGAACCCATAACTAAGAGGGACTCGCCTTGTTCTTAAGGTGAGCGCCAAGTCGCCCTTAACACTCCCTGAGTCCAAGCGTAAACTCTCATACTATAGTTATATAATACTATAGTATATATATTACTATATACTATAATTTATCTATATATATAGCTATATATTTATTTATAGTTATAATATATATATTAGTAAGTTATATATATATATATATATATACTATATAATATATATATAGGTATATAATATCATATAATATTATATATATATGATATATAATATATTAGGAAATGCGCATAGTGTGCACATATTGCGTGGGCTTGATATTTATAATCCTACTGAAGACTCTTGCTTTTAACGAAAAGAGGAGAAGAAGAGGGAAGAGAGAAGAGAGAGAGAGAGAGAGAGAGAGAGAAGAGATAGGGAGAGCGAGAGAGATAGAAGAGAGAGAGAACGGAGTGACGGAGGGAGAGCAGAGAGAGAGAGAGAGCAAGGACAAATAGAGAAGAGGAAAGGAGAGGAGGAGAGATAGGAGAGGGGTACCCAGCAATGCGGGTAGAGAGTAGAACGAAGGAGAGAGAAAAAAGGTAAGGGAAAAAACATGAAGAAGGGAATAAGAGAAAGGACAGGGGAGGGAGAGAAGGAGGAACAGGTTGTCAAAGAGGTTGCACATGTATCATTTCAGCGTACTCGATTCTTTACGAACAAAGATGAGAAAGTTGCAAATGATCTACGAGAGACTTCGTCGTGAACATCAGTACAGCGCGTAGGAGGGCGGGGGGACCTGCCCCTGCCCACTCCCTTTTTTTTTCGTCAATTTCGCATCT
>JABUQX010022255.1:0-32500 GCA_015478945.1 Trachelipus rathkii
TAATATTACTATTATTATGATCATATATATATATATATATCTTTTACACACTTATGAAAACACCTATATTATATTATATACTTTATATTAACCATACTCACTTCAGTATATCATAGACTAACTTGGTATTAAATGTACATAAATTATTTGAACTCTCAATTATTAACACATATATATATTCATATATCATTCACAAATATCACTAATATATTACTAATATACTGATTACTTATAAATCCACAATATAGGACACTTTTGGCTATATATACACAAGGTCATCATATAATGTTCTAATTATCTTAATAGTTAAATTATAAGTTTATGCTAGGACCCATGTATACACTCTTTATACTCTACCCTCATGCTATAAATAATATATATATATATTTAATATTTATTTATTACTTAAACCTTATTTACTTTATTTTCTAATCACCGATCCATAGCTCCAATAGTAAACGAATGTACTAAATTAGTTTATATATTATACTCTTATATATGGGGTTGGCAGCCGCGCCGGTGCGGGGGGGGGCGCTGGCGTCTAAATGGGTTTCGCGTGCGGGAACTTGGACGGGACCATCGGCGCCTGGCACTTTAATTATTATTATATTTATATTATAATATTTCTTCATCTATAATTATAAAGTCAATCTTCTTTTATTATAACATGTTCTGAAATCTTCAACAATAGTACTGCCTCCCTTACAATAATTTGATGTAACACACTAAATAGTAGAAATTTATGCAATTTCAACTGAAAAAATTTAAAGTGAAATGCGAAAAATAACAAACGAAGAACACACGAAACTGCTAGATCTCCCCTAGCTGCCCTCAGTATTTGTGCAGAGTAATAACTTAAACATGTTGTATTCTGGAATACGTAGGTGTACTGCAAACACTCAAATAATTCCAAAAAATATCATTCAAAGATTTCAGTTCCATTTTTCCGGATTAAAGCCCTCCCATATTCGATGTGCTAGTTAAATTTTTAAACAAAAACAGATTACTCATATATGAATAGTAGTAAATTGCCAACTTAAATCAAAGATTTCCAAAACAACTAGCAAGTTTCACTGGTAGGTATCGTAGGGATTATTTCCCCTGTGTCTCCCCTCGCCCGGCGGTGTAGATGCTGCCTCACTTCATGCTCTTACTGTCACCCGCTTTTGTACATACCTGTGTTGCATAATTGGTCTTAAAGTCTGATGCTGTAGCTTTTGGCCCCCGCGAGAGCCATCCCACATTTGCACAAAGGAGAATTATACATTTCACCGTACCTTCTTTCGCTACCATCTAAAGTTGCTACATAAATCAAAATATCTCAGACCTCTTTCTGTAATGAAAGGATCTTTGCTTATACTACGCTCGAAAACTATCTTTATTTTGATGATACTTAAAACAAATTTCAAGGCCATTTTCGTTTTCTCCAGTTAACTAAAATATTAAAGAACAATTATTCTTGGTGTTTTTGTAGTATCATCTCTAAGCCTTTTTGCATTTTTTACTGTACTACGATGTATTTTGTTCCTTGACCACCTATAATTTCCAATTTAAGCATTTTTATGTTTATAATTGCTTGTTCTTCTCTAGTAATTAGCTTTAAAACATTTTTAAAATTAAACATAAGTTTTTGTCATAAAGCATAATAAATATTTGCTGAATAATGTAAGCTTTTTTGATTTTTCTTTACGCATCTTTTTTTTCATTGACAGAAATATTGTATTTAAATTTACCAAATCACAAATTCAATGATACATTAATTTATTTGAATTATTATTGATAGTATTTATAATTTTTTTATTTATCAATATATTATGTATTTTATTATTTACTTATTGTATTATTATTATATTATTATTATGATTGAGTTTTAAAATGATCGACTCACTCCAAGTGTAGTATGTATAAAGTTATTTTGAAAGCCCTCTGAACGGTTATTTTGTCCCGCGATGTCAAAATAAAATAAGTAAAATAAATAAAATAAAATATGGATGAAAAATAACAGTTTGTTACATTTGCGAACAATATACAATTGTTAACCCATTTTCATTTGCTATCAACTAAATATTAGCAAAGATATACAGATCTCACCTGAAATAATTATGAAATATAAAAGAGGACACAAAAAAAAAAGTTACTAAAAATATTAAAATAAATCTTTTAAGAAATTCACACAGAAATAAATAGTGGTTTTGAATTTATATTGCACTACGTAAAAATAAGGGGGCGCATTCTTTTATGTCTCTTTTGGTTTACTGTTTTCACTCTCATCAGTGAATAACTCAGTGTGTTTTTGCTGCTTCTAACTCGTGTTTTAGTCTAGCTTTAACTTATTAGTGGTTTACTGTTTAAAATCCTATTTATTAAACTTATTAATTACCTACGATAACATCAACTTCCAATAGTCTCAGAATTAATAAGAGTGTTTAACAAACTACACCTAGCGGGGGGTTGTATGCTTTTGTTTTTCTTGTTTTTACTGTTTTATTTCTATTTTATGCTTTCATTTCAACTTGTATGTTAAAAATATTTTTATAAACTGCATCCTTTTTCACAGTCTTATAATGCTCTACCTTTACTCACTATATTTTTAATATTAATCTCAAGTTACATTATTCAGCAGGTTTAAACTCAGAGCTCCGTAGTTAATAGTTAGTAGTAATAATAATAATTATAAATAATAGAATTTTATATCATTAAAAATAGTACCCATATGCAAATATATTATTGTTGATAATGACTATTTTTTATTTTAAAATTGTTTTACTGCTTTTATACAATTCTATACTTACTAATTTTTAACTCACTATTTAACTCATTAATTATATTACTGGCTTCACACACAAGAATTCTAATTAAAATTAAAATCATTAATAATATAAATATATTTAATAATTAAATTTGCATTTTTATTTTTATTATGTATAGATAATTTTAAAACTATAATAATAATATTAATATGATTATTATATATTATTTTAAGTTAATTAATTATTTTTTTATTGAATAATGTTAGCTACGTCAATAAAATGAACAATGAATAATGAAAATGAAAATGAAAAACTGAAAATGAAAAAATGAAAAAACTGAAAAAGATAAATATTTAAAATAAATACATAAAATAAAATAAAAATAATAATAAAAATAAAATAAATAAAAGAAAATTGTTAAAATGATTAGCAAGTTCTAATAAAAAATATAATAATAATATAAAAGTAAAAATACTTCCATATAAAAATAAAAATAAAAAAAAAAATTCAAAAAAATTTAAAAATAAAATAATATAAAAAAATTGGGCAAAAGATAATCAACTAATTGATATCCACAACCAATCAAATCAACAACTCAACATTTACACACATAGAATAATAATAATTAATTAAATTAATTTTATAAATATAATTTAAAATGGCGTCAATAGTATATAATTTTATAGACTAATACAAACTTGCTTATAATAAGTCTATATCAGGCAATTCAAAAATAATCAAACATAAAAATTAATATCTCAGATATACTTAAAACTATCTAATCTCGTAAAATCCAATACATTAATAACTCTAATAATAATAATTATTGAACCCAATTTATCAAAAGATATTATATTTTGGTACTTACTTCAATTCTCGGTTTATAAATGATTTGGCCTAGAATATCTGTTGTGTCTTTTGTTTACTTCGGAGATGTGGGAAGTTAAATGAACATTATTATAATTTTGAGAATGAGATATGCTCATAATCATTGAAACTTCTATCTAGCGCGAAAACAAATTAATTAATCCTCGAATCTAAGTTGGCGATAAAATAGTCTCATGTAAAAGATACAACAATAAAAGCCACTAGCCTCGTCTAATTTAATATAACATTCATCCAATAAGTAATAATATATTTAATAAAGTTATAAACATTTATGAAAAATAGTCTCATTTGATCACAGGCTATATATAACTGAATCATGTTTACTATCATAATATATCTATTTATCTTATCGTTGAATTTTGGAAACTAATAAGTATTAAACCTATATTCCAAAAAAATCTGTGCTTCGTTCTCTGCTTTAATATAAACATGTGTTTGTGCATCTTTCAATCTATTACTATCGATCATACATTTTACTTTATATGTTTTTAATTTAATAATAAACATAATAATCTATCATTTTATAACTATTTATGATTAATTTTAATTCTGTAATGGTTATATATTACTAGATACATATTTATTTATCAAAGTTGTTAAAATCTAAAAATAATTCGGTGATAAAATTTCTATTTATAAGTTATAATATCATATATATTAATTATTATATTTTATAGTATTTTATATAATTCTATTAGTAAAATTACAATCCATAGAGTAGATAATAAACACAATCACATAATCATACCTATAGTCACACATCCCTTATTACATTAGATAAATACGTAATAAAATTAAAATATATAAACCTTACTACTCTTAAGAATATACTTATGCAATAAAATTACTCATATATTCTTTTTTTATTCATTATTTTCAGTTTATTTAGGTTACTAATATTGTTTATTGGTGCAAGCATACTATAATTATATTTATGTATATATATATATGGTATAATATTAAATTGTACGCTAATACTGCTAGGTGGTAACGCTCACGTATGCATACGTAGTATGCAACGGTGATATAGTTATCCGCGCGACCCGGTAAGGGACCGTACTATATGGCTAGTAATGAGTAGTATAGCTAACTATACATAGTATATATAGGGGTGCTATAATTATATATAATATAATATTAATGTTTCAAAAAATAATAATAATGGGACAAAAAAGCAGAGACAGACTTTCAAAGAACTTTATTAGATTTAAAAGTGTGTTTTCCACGACTGAAGGGCTTGACGAATAAATACTTGCCGCCTTTGAGAATTGTTCCCATCTCATATGAACATAGGAGAAAATGACCATTCCAAATTAAATTAAGCTCTAGTTTCACTTATTTTGAACGTTTTGCAAACTTTGTAGCAATAATGATCATTAACATACATAAAATTTTATCCAAGAATATTGGATAATATTTTATAACTGCTAACTGTAGTAAGAACTATCTAGCCCCGAACCTAATATATTCTGCAAAAAGTGTCTACGTGTTTGTTAAGCAAGTGCGCTCCTAATGGGTAGATTATAATGATAAAAACACACACAGAGGGTTGTCTTGGTGATGAAAACATTAAGCTTAGTGTCAGCACTATATTTGCGTGGCACCCACAGAGATTAGAGTTATGGTCCTTTATATTGTTTGTTACTTCTGAACACCACCTATTTCACGTTAACATTTGAACCGTTGATTAGTTTCTAAAGTTAATAATGGTATATATCATATATATATATATATATATATATGTATATATAATATATATAAATATAAATAATATATATATGAGTATATTGTTCTAATGATGTCAATAGTGGTATGTAATATAGTAATGTGCCAAAAACTCTAAAAGTTTGTTGACCACCTTTACACGGAAAGTGTCTGAGGTGATAGCCATGCTCTTTTAAGGAATCTAAAAAGGTATGTCTTGCAAATGATATAGGTTAGCGGTGAAGCTATGGTTAAGAGGTCAGGTCCAATTTATTCTTTTCTATCTAAAATTTAAACCTACCCTTACTATCAGCAAAAAAACCTGTCTCTTGTCAAACCATATGGGTATTATAAGTGTTAATACCAAATCTACAGGACTATGAATGGTATGTTTGGAAATCCTACGTATGATAGACCGAGCTAGTTCATGATTTGCTGTATGATATGGAAACATTCTCAGTAATGATACAATAATTACCAAAAAGTGTTAATGAATAAATTAAGGTGTTGAATTACCTGTTGAAACGTCTTTGGCATTCGAATAATGTAGAGACGAACGACTTTAGGATGTAATAAGAAAATGCTATAAAGTGAGCCATCATAAAAGTCTGTTTTTAGCGACGCCCATGTAAACAATATTTTCCAGCCAACATTCTTTTACCATGGTTTAAATCTTAAAAACAAAAAATAACACAAACCTCTTCTTCTATTATATTTTACATTTGTTTTTTTAGCATTTGCGTACACCTTCAACCTGCTATTTGCCGGTTTCTAAACTATGAAGATGTAAACTTGTAAAAATAGCTTTAATTGAGACTAAACATTAGTCGTGATGAGTAATCAAGGTATAGTGTGACTGACTCAGCTTCATAAGCCAAGCATTTTTTTTTCTCTTTTCATATTTTTTCCAAAACAAATTACGGTGATGCGTATCCTACAATTATTTCGTACTAGTCAATAAATAATACTTAGCCTCGAACTATACCGAAAAAATAAAAACCAGTGATTGCGTCACGTAACTTCAATCAAGGTTCGTCATATATAAGTACTCTCCCGGCCAGCACGCTAGCGATACAACACATATTTTTATTTCATATTATTATTTTTTACTCAAATTTTTTATCATGACATAATCACGATCTGTTTTTTTATATTTTAATAGCACTATTTATCTAACTTTTTTTATTTAAATAAACTTTTTGAAAAGTGGTCCTCATTCTTCTTTACCGTTTTATGCGCCCTCCCCCCATAAAATATAACTACTAATATATTTAAATATATATAAAATATATACTATATACCTGCGTCTAGTCGTGACTCTAGTTAATAGTAATATAAGTACATTATAAAATATCTGTTAGTGCTATGATATGTACCTATTATATGTATAATATATGATTATATATGTTAGTATATATATACTATGTTTTATATTTTATATACTCTTATATATATTATAATAATATAATATCATGATATTATTAATAGTTATAATATATATATATTGATGAGTAACACTTGAAAACTTGTGGCTTCGTGGTGTCGGAACGAGTTGTTTAGAAAAAAGGATAATGAAAATAAAAAAAAATAGTTGTTAATTAATAGTATCACGAGTGAGTCGTGCTCAGTGCACTCTTTGATAGCTTGTTCATTGATAAGAGAAAGTCTTATTACGAGTGATTAATAAAGATTGCTACACACTTTTTTCAGTTTAATATTATACATATCGATTTGCAAATGTACTCTCACACTCTCGTACGTTATATAACTGCGATTATCCATTTACCAGCATATTCTCATTAAATACTGGAGCTAATAACATTTTTTTTTAACAATCAAAATACGGCGTACCTTCACATTGTAGTCATAAACTATTATCTGAACATACGAAAAAAAAATTGACGTAACTTCACGATCAAGGTCGTAATCGTATAGTAGCCTTACCTTGCCAGATCGTTTACAGAGCTAACAATACACATTATTTTATTCGATTATTTATTCATTTTTATTCAACCCAAAATTTTTTATGTTATACTGATAATACACGTAGATATCTTAATTTAATACATATTTATCTAACCTTTTATTAAATAAAACTTTTTGAAAAGTGTCCTTCTCATTTTTTTTACGTTTTATGGCCTTCCCCATTAGTATTATAGTAGTATATATTATTAAATATACTATATATATCTACTACATATAAAAAACTGTTCTATAACTACTATATATATATAATATATATACCATTATGTATATTATATTAATATAATTTTATATTACATATATTATACTACGTTTACTTAATAATACACCAGTGTGGCGAGCTCGTCTGTTTATGGGTGCTAATTGGGCTGCAGCCCCTCCAAAATATATAAAAAATGCCAGGCATCAGAGTTGTTTGATAAGAATCATGATATAATAATTCTTTGTCCGGAATGTCTCCCGTCGTAGTAGATAGTTGGTGATTGCTTGAGGACTTTTTTAATTATTCTTCTTTTTAACCATAGATTGTGTATGCTGACATTATAACAAGCATTAGTAAGAGTTCAATAATTATAATGTGACATTACATACAAAGGAAATCCGTTTTTTTCCAATATCACGTCAAAATTTGTGCCGTACCCGATAAAATTTATCAGCTTTTCAGAATAGTATTTTTTTGCAAACATTAAAAATTATATAACAAGTGTTTGGGCTCTACTTTGCCGGCGTCGAAATAAGCCAATGTATTATCAGTCCTAGAAAAATAGACAAATATTAGCAACATGACGGAATAATAAAAGATGAATTCAAAAATTCCAAATATTCTACTTTTCGTGTTATGAATTGCCCAGTTGGCTTCTATTATATTCACTATAGCAATAATTAAAAAATAGATAAAATTAAGTTTCAAAATTTTCACAGAAGTTGCGTATTGATTTGTTCCATGTACATGTCCTTCTTTTACTTACTGTATATAGGAGAGTCAAGACACACTAAAAGTTCAAGTTATTTCGCAATTTTACTGTGGGGAGAGCTTGTGTTATTTTTTTGTGCGAGAAATAACATAGTGAAAATTATTATATCATAAACTTCCTAAACCCGATGATATATATATATATTACTTACTTATCTTACTTATATATATACTATTATTATACTATATTATATATATTAGAGTATATATATATAATAATATTATAATATATATATATAACTATATATATATATATATTATATTATAATATATTATATTATATAATATAATAAATATATAATATATATATATATACATAGTAATAGTATATATAAATATATATATAGTATATATATATATATAACATATATTATATATTATATTAGTATATATATATTATATATATACTAGTTAATATATATACACTTATTATATTGATATATATATGTTATATTATTTGTGGTGCTATAGAGATAGAGAGAGAGGAGAGATAGAGTAAAGAGAGAGAGAGAGAGAGACGAGAATTGAGATGAAGATAGAGAGAGACGAAATCCTAATGAAGAAGGCGATTGACGTTTTAGATTTGTTATCTAAATCTTTGTCAACCTCTACAAATACAATCTAATTATATTAGGCTTTATTGCTTGTTTTCGTTTGATATCGGATCCTACAAAGAAGAAGAACCAGGAGAAGAGAAAGTCGAATACCTACTTGACACTTACATTTACACATAAATATAAATAATTAGGTCAATGTCCATTTGAGGATAATCCTATCAGATATTGATATTTTAGAATAAGATAATTGATTTTCATAATTATTTCACAATCTAAGGGAGACGTTTATCAAGTCTTATTTATATTGCGCAATGTGTATTCGAATGCATGCCAAATCGATATAAAAACAAAAAAAAGTTGTGAATCTTTATGTGCCATTTACAACCTTACACACTTAAAATTGAGATGAGAAGAGCTTTGTAATTCTTTCATTTTTAAATAAAGCGAGTGTGTCAGAAATTTATGTTAGGTACATTATATAAATTATATGATACTATTAGTTATCAAAGTAATAAAATAAAACGTAATAAATTAAATAATAAATAACGAGCTTCTTACTCTTACTATATATATATACAGGCTATATATACTATAATATATATATTATATTTAATTCTTATGATAACTTTGCAGCCCCTCCATGCCAAGTTTACACGAGCCGACACTGTTATATATATATATATATTAATATATATATATATATTATATAGTATAGAGATAATATATAGCTTGCTTATTTAAGTATTAATTATTATAATAAATATTCATTATAAATAAGAGAGTATGTAGTAGTAGTAGTGGCTATAGTTGGTATAATATACTGAGGATAGTATAGTAACTATGAACTTGGTGGGTAACAGTTAGAGAGAAGTGAAATAAAATAAATAAAAAAGTTTAATATACGAGTGTGGTCATTTCATTTGAATTTTCATTGAAAATCTTTTAGATTTAATTCAAGCTGAATGGAAATCCTTATCATTATTTATATGATATATTATATATTATAATATGTTATTATATATTATATAATATATAATTAATTATATATAATATTGATTTAATATATTATAATAGTATATAGTATATTATATACTTATATAAAAGTATTTATTAAAATATTAATATAAGATTTATATTTGACTGAATAACTTTCATCGCTCTCTAAAAGGGAGTCATGTTACGTTCCTAAAGTGTTTTTTTGTATTGGAAATACCGATCATATACGTTCCTGCGTGTTTTTATATATTACCATTTATATTTACTTATCCCCAAGCTACTTCAGCCAGTCACTTTCCGTATTTTCAGTCTACTTTTCCTACTCGGTTACTTCAATGTATTCCGCTACTCTTTCTGACTACTTCATGTTTATACCTATTGCTACCAACTCAGCTGTCTTTAAAACAGTACTTAATAATGATATTCAAATTTACATACAGCTTATACATATAAGTATATAAGAATTGAAACATTATTTTACATCTCGCAAGAACTTGGAATTTAATGTACAATCATTATGCTTGCTTCGTGCAATTCCTAGGGTCATCTCACGTGTTTGTGAACTGTGGGTGGTGAGTCAACTTTGGAAAGAGAACTCATTATTCCCAAATAAATACTTTACAGAAAAGTCAAATAAAAAAAAATAAACTCTTTTATATTAATTTATAAAATGTCGCCAGACATTCACTCAATAATATGTGAGAAGACAAAAAAGTTAATTCATTTCAAATATAGGGGCGTCGTCCATAATTGCATAAAGTACGTGTCACACATAAATGATGTATGTGGATCCATTCACACACAGATTATGAGAAAGCCAATTTCCAATAATATAATGGACAGAGAAAAATTTGTGTTATAGTCTTCAATAATGTTTTTTTTTGAACTATTACCTTGAATAGATGGAAGAAGGAATTGAATGATTGAAGCACTGAAGACAAACTAAAATGTTTTCTCAATCCAATTAGAAGGCAACGAATCACTTGATTTATGATATTTCTCATATCATAAATAAGATAATATACTTTACTGATAAAAATGTTTCTTTCAAATCAATAGAAGAAATGATAACTATTCCAGCCGTGTAATTTGACATAAGGTAAATGACACTTTAATTGTTAACTTGTAAATTAAAGTCAAACATTATATTGCTATCTTTTTCATACAATATGTTTAACACATCAATGACCAATGTTAGAACCCTCAAGCAGGAACAAAAGTTATAAATAATTAAATAAATAAACAATATTACTAATAATATTGAATTATCTACAAATTCATCTTGTTCAAAGAATGTCTTTTTTTTCCAAATGTTTGGAAAAATACTTGATGCAGTGAAGCACTATAATGTTAAATTCCTAAAATAATATTAAGAAATTCCCATACTGAAAATAAGATTGGGATTTATTTCTCCATAATTGAATTCAATTAAATAAATTTGGATTTTTAAGAACGATGATGAAACAATAAATTAAATTTATCTTTTATCATCTTCTCCATTATATTATACTACTAACACTATATATTTTAAAAAGTTATTAGTACACGAATTTAAACAGCTGAACTGCTTAAACCGGAAATTATTTCCCTTTCAAAAATCACAATACTAACAAAATGTCATTATATATATATATATATATATATATATATATATATATATATATATATATCATATATATTATATTATATATATATTATATATATATATAAGTATATAGTATATATATAGTAGTATATATATAAATATATATATTATATATATATAGTATATATTATATAATATATATAAAATGTCACAGAAAAGGTTTGCTGTACAAGAATAATTGTGTTAACTGAACTAATACTTAAATAAGAAATAATTTCCCGTAATCCAACCCTAACATTTGACTATAGTCTTTCCTTCCTTCCTTACCTTGCAAAGCGCTCTTTGTCCGCCATATAATCTTCGCTGTGTTCCAATCGCCCATATTTGGAATTTGAGCTCTCCTCGTCATCAGACCTGATAAAAGATCAAACAAAAAACATTAGAACAAACGCATTTCGATATTTACAATTTACATAATTATTACTAAATATATGATTATATATAATATATATATATATGATATATATATATTAATATATATATAGAAAATATATATATATATAATTCTATTAAATGATTACTATACAATATATATAATATTATATATTTATATATATATATATATATATATTAGATGAAAACACATGGTGTTTGCTTAACCTCTAACCCTTAATCTTTTTATTGTTAAACCCTCTCCCTTTGATATTCCTTTTTATTCTAGGGTTATTCGTAACCCAAAAAGAACACTACCTTCAAGATTTTCAAATTCTTTAAAGTCTAGGGTTCTCAGACTTTTTAGAAATAACCAAGAAACGAAATACAATAAATTAAGTCAGTTGTCGTTCATTTTTTTTTTGTCATAGAATATGAACATATTTGACTTATTATTATTATTATCATTATTATTATTATTATTAATTAAATTATTTTATTTATTTAATTATTATTATTATTATTATTATTGTTATTATCATTATTATTATTATTATACGTTCAGAACATGCTATTTACGAACTATATTGTTGGAAGCTTAAATGCCCACCAAAACTCCAAAATGAACCACTGAAATCGAATGAGTAAATATAAGGATGAAGAAAGAGTGAAATAATTTATAATATATATATATGAGAAGTGAACTATTAATTGGTCCCTTTTTCTTACATGGAAGAAACGCCTCTTTTCGCTTGGCAACAGAGTTCAACAACCATGCAGGGTTCTCTCTCTTCTCATTCTTCCAGTACTTTTATTTGTTTAATGAATAATAAGGAAGTAAAGTGTTAATTGTACAGAACCGAAAACCTTCGTCCACACTTCGTGCAATTCCACCAAATTTTTTTTTTTTTTTTTTTTTTTTTTTTTTTTTTTAAAGGGAATGTATATCGCTTTCTCTAATGCTTTGAATTAGAAAACTTCATTATATTAAAATAATAAAAGTGTAAAAATATAACTTGGCTTTAGTCATTAAGAATAAATGATGGTCTAAACACGCACCTTCCGCCTAAAAAAAAAAAAAAAAATCCAGACTGCATAAATATTTACACACGTCCTTCATAGGTTTTATAAGCAGCTCAACAATAATGTAGTGATTAGCAAAAATTTCCCCTTACATTTGATATACTTATAAATTTATTATTTTATTACATAATTCATTTGCATCATGGGTTAATTAATTATTTGTTCATGCATAAATCTTTTTGTTTGTCGGACATACTTATACTAATACTGTATTTTATTTTACAAGCTGTCAATAATATATATATATATATATTAGTATATATTATATAATATAGATAGTATATATATATAATATATATATCTATTATAATTATATTATATTACGGTATAGTATATATTGTAATATAATATTATATATATATATATACTACACACACACAGAAAGGTTCAAGGCAAAAAGAGCTTAAGCTACATTTTAGTTGCAATGTTTTGAATCCCTTAGGGACATTTTAAGGGCACAAATTAGATGTGTATTCTTGCAGGCCATTTTATCTTTCTCCATTATTATTCATGGAGGTAAGTGTAATTATCTGTCTATTTATAACTGCATTTAGAATTTAGAAATAAATCGGTTATATAAATCTGTTTTAATCTTCAGATTTATTTACAGTACCACAAAATGTTACTATTCATAAAAGAAAAGAAACGCTTCAGCAAATGGAAAAAAAAAATCATTATTTGTAATATTTTTAAATTATTTAAGTCGTGAATATTTCAATACTTTATTTCCTTTTGCCCGTCCTCTCTCTCCGGTCTCTGCTCTATATTAAATAATCTATATATTATATATTATCAAAATGGTATATACCTCATTATATATATAAATAATTAAGAAGTATATATATATGATATATATAATACTATATATATTATATAAGTATATATGTATACTTTATATAATTATAATATTATATATATATATACTACTCTCATTTCCTTACATATTAAAAAGGAAGTTTTAAAATGTGTGACAAGAAATTTGCAAGACGTTAATTAAAAGAGAAAATGAAAAAGAAAAAAAGTCACCACTTTTAAATAATTATTGAGCAAGGTAATATCACAATTCTCTCCTCTACAACAACAACAACAACAACAACCAACAACAACAACAACAACAACAACATGAGTTTTGCAACAAATCTTTTATTAGGGTCTGTGAAAAAGAGATCGAAAAACGAAAGGAACATTTCTATCCATCATCAACTAACTGGCAAGAGTATCTAACCAGCTACTCTCTAAAACATTGAAAACCCAAAAATAATAATAATAATAATAATAATAATAATAATAATAATAATAATAATAATAATAATAATAATAATAATAATAATAATAATAATAAAAGATTTAGTTAAACTACTATAAATCTCAAATTTTTTTCAAGATTTCCTCCTTACCACTACTACTCTACTACTGATAAATGATAATAAATTTAAAAAAAAATTATTCTGATTTGGGAAAACAATGGGAATTTTGGTGAATTTAGAAGAGACTAGGAGGTAGTTGGGAGATTTCATTACCCATTCTTCAATCTTGAAGAAACAATCTGTATTTCTATTTCCTATATTATATAATATCAAATAAATCTGGGAATATATTAAAAAATTTCAATTTTATAAAATAAATTTCGTTGTAATAAGTGATTACTCTAAATCAAAATTGGGAATAGCATGTCTAAAACTATTAAAACTGTATAACATAAAAACTAAAGTTAAATTGAAGTGCAATATATAATTAAATGCTATTTACGAACTATGCGTCTTCATAAGCTGCCAAGAAAGTAGTCAACACTATAACGATTAGATATGTATAATAACGATATTTAAAGTAAAATTGATCATATGCAGTAGCTATACATTTTCTTATCAAAAGTGAAGTTCAAATAGGTGTAGCTCATATATATTATATATAATCAGCATATAGTAATAATATACTATTATATATATTATAAAAGAGTAAAACTGAAGGCTAATTTTAATCTTATATTTAATTATTATACATAGAATATCTTAAATATATATTATATATAATCTATATCTATATATTATATTATCTAATTTATATTAAAATGTCTAATTTTATATTGCCTAATTGAATATAAAGAATCTATTTATATATATATATGATTAGTAAATATTATAACCAAAAAATATATGACATTAAATAAATGCATATCTACGTAAACACTGATTTTTTTTTTTAATAGCATTCGATCGAGTTATTTTATCACATGATTTGTACAGTGAAATGATTTTTAAGTGAATCTACACGCTCAATAGGAAAATTAAATTATATGTAGATGTGATATTTAGTATTATAAATAATATATTTGTATTTAAAATTAATATATATGATATAAATAATATATTATATGTTGTGATTATAAAAGAACTTATATGTCATACATTGCAACTTATAAAGTATGTATATAATTATGAGAATATATATATATAACATAATGATATTTTTTTATATGTATAATGTATATATATAGTATATATATATATAATATATATAATATAATTTTAGTTTGATTATAATTAGAGAATTAGACAAAGCTAATAATAATTTAAATGCCATGATAAATAACAATAACAATGGCCAATAATGAACAAATAACATTAAGTCCAATGTATTACACTGTCTACGTTCGAGGATCATCTTTGAAATCAAGTAACATGAGAGAACAATGGACTTAACTATTTAAAATATCAAATATCCAAATATGTAGCAAAATAATTATTTTAACTATAGTATTACTATTATAAGAGTAGTATACAAGAAGAAGAGTGAGAGTTGGACAAAATGGAACGAACACAAAAACATACTTTAACATTGCATGTTTAGTTTGGCATTCTACCTCTTCCAAAAACGAGAGCTTACAACTTAGAAAAAAATATCCAAATCCACAAGACAAGCGTTACAAGTAAATATAAAGGTAACTATATAAACGAGATTAGTATTATATACTAATATAATAATATATGAGCTTTAATATATACTATATATGTATATATCGTACTATGTCATTTAAATAGGATATTATATATCTATTACCCTATATATATATAATAGCTTATATTTTGTTTTAGCTATAGTATATGCAATATCTATATATATATATTTTTATATCTATATCTATATTATTATAATATATGATATATAATATAGACTTTTATAAGGACGGGGTGACTCATTATATTATATTTCTATATAACTATTTATATATATATATATATTATATATAGTATATGGGTTATTATAGTATATTATATCATATATCTATATCTCTATATTACTTTATACTATAATAGTATTATATTATTAATATAAATATAGATATTATAATATATATTATATATATATTATATATATATAATAATATATATTAATATATATATTAGTTTATGTAACTTAGATAAGTAAAATGGATAATAATCATAAAAGATGATAACCGAGTCAGCAAAAACAAAATAACACAGACAAAACATAGATAATCGGTAACGAGTAATAGTAACTATAATTGCTTGTGCTAATATTTTTAAATTATTATATTGCGCCAAAATGGTCAGGAAACATTACCCTCAGAAACGTAGAGTTGTATTAACTTCTTAAATGTTTTATACATAAATTGTTAATCTTTATCTATACTTATATATATAATATATATGATAGTATATATAATATAAGTATATATTATCTATTATACAATATACAGATATATACTTAAGTATATATATACTATAGAATATAATGTATATCGAGTGCGTGACATGAGGCTTACAGTTTGGTATTGAGCCCCCGGCTTGTATGAGATCTTCTTCGGAATTCTCATGGTTTCACTAAAAGAGCGGGCATCCGCTCTCTATCGTACTAAAAGTTTAGATACACTCGCATCCACCCACAGTCCGGTGATTTCATTCGTGCTTATAAAAAAATTTAATGTTATTTTCTAGTGAGTGTTCCCAATTCAACAACTGCTTGGCAACTTAAATACAATTTTTAATTAATGTTACTTTTCATTTCCCAACAAATAAATAATATTAAATTTAAAATCGAAGTAATTCTAAAAAACGAATAAACCGTCTACATTGTCGAGTTCAGTGTCTTGTTGATCTAAGAAATATTCTCTGGAAGGCTTTAGGTCATCGTCGTCAGTCGCAAACATTGTCTGTCGCTATAATAATAAAAACAATCCACGTCTGACCGCGCAGAATCCTTTATCGGTGACAATATTTTGTGGCTAGAAGTAAAAAGTTCGACAGTACAAATTACTGATGAATTCAATATTCTTCACCAACAAAATATCTAAGCTTAGCAAATAAAATCTTTATTTTATAGACGTTTCTACATAGTTTATATATATATATATATATATATATTATATATATTATTAACTATAATATATATTATATATATATATAATAATATAGTAGTATATATAATATTATTATATATATATATATATATATATATACCGCGGTTCTACTTTAGCGCAACATAGTCGCGAGGTAAAGGGCCTGGGCTTACATATATTGGCAGACTTTGAAAGCTCGAAAGACAACGAAAGAAAGGACCATAAAAAATGAAGGAAAGAGTGGAACCTTTAACCATTAAGATGAAAAGCAAAATAGTTGTATCAGGATAGAATGGCATTAGTAATATTAAAGTCTCTGGAGAATGAGCTTTCGGAGATGATAACTTCTTTAGTAAAAAGATATATGAAGATTCTGAGGAGAAGCAAAAAGCAAATGTGTTAGTCAAAATTCCTTGACACCCCCTCGCAAAGAGTAACATGAGACGCATATAATTATATATTATGAGTATATAATAAAATAAATTAATTATTATAATTATATATTACAGATATTATCTAAATATATATTACATATAAACATGTATATATAATATATATTATCAATATATATAGAGGGGTAAAGAGAGAGAGAAGAGAGCACAACACATTGAAGAGAGAGAGAAGAGAAAGAGAAAGTAGAAAGAGAAAGAGAAAGAGAAAGAGAAAGAAAAGAAAAAGAGAGAGAGAGAGAGAGAGAGAAGAGAAGAAGGGAGGAAGAGGAAAAATGAAGGAGGAGTAGAGAGAAAGAGAGAGAAGAGAGAGAGGAGGAGAGAAGAGATGGCATTGTATGATCGCTAGAGAGTTTTCAGCAAACATAAGAGAAAGATTATTTAAATTTATGCTATGATGTAAAGTATAGTCAACAATGTTTTACGTATGTAAGGTATTTACCTAAAACAAGGGAAATGAATGCAGATGATACGTCTCTCAAGATTTGCTCAATTGAGGAATAAGGGGAAGAATATATTAGAAATAATAAACGTTTAAATGGAAATAATAAATAATACAGTAGATAAGACAAGAAAACATGATTTTTGTCGGACAGATTATGAAAAAGCAACTAGAAAGTTTTCGTATAACTGAAAATGTAGAGAAAAGACGATCAAGGGCGAGGCATAGGAAGATATATATAGACTGTGTATATAACAATATATATATATGATATATATAATAATATATATACGTATTTTATATGTTAATATATTATATAATATATTATAGTATAATATATATACTATATATATATATAATTCATATATATTATTAATATATATATATTATATATATATTCTACATATAAGCTATATCTATATATATATTAATATAATATATATATATATTTATATATATATATAGTATATATTATTATATACGTATTATATAATATATATATATATATATGTGTAAGGGCGTGATGTGTGCTGTGGTGTGTGTGTGTGATGTTTAGTAACAATTTTATTGTCATTTCAATAAGAAAGGCAATATGTTAAATGCTTATTATATGGTAAATTAAGATCTATAAAATGAAAATAAAGAAACACGTCCTTCCTCTCCAGGAATCAAACCATCGCCCCTACTTCAGAGCATCAATATATGCATAGTCGTAACCACGGAGAGGGCACATATTTTATTTACCTTACATCTATAGAGTATTGCGTTTCCAATTTGAATATTAATTATTTGACTAAATCATAAGAGGGAAGGACATGTTCTTTACATGGCGATAATGTTCTAATGATAATTCAGGTGCATACAAACAAATTCAGCATGAAGCAGACTTCTTTGGCTAGCCGGGATGGTGGAGTAGTTATGAAGATGGAGATTATACATTTTTGAATACAGGAGAGCCAGTTCAATCCAGGAAAAGAAAAAGTTTTTTGTTTTCCTTTATATATATTTATATCAGAGGCGACTCCTATTCTCGTGCTGCACGTGCTTAGCACGAGTTAACATTATAGAAACGATCGATCTTTTACAAATTTCATAATGTTACGATAAAAGTCTTATTTTTTTTGGGGGGGGCGAAAATTATTCAAATGAATGAAAATATTACATAATAAATATAAAAGATTGTGTAAAATTGAAACAAAAAGTTTAAGAATCATCGCGATTAAATAATGCTATTTTTCAATCCATTAAAAAGGTGACTTCATGCTCAAATCGAATAGCTGCCACTATGGCCCTGATTTCAGAGTAAAATTGTTTATATTGTTGCCTTTGTAATCTTTTAGTTTCATTTTCTTTATTGTATATGGTGAGACTACTAAGTTTATTTTAAACGTATATATATATATATATATATATATATATACGTATATAAATACTTTAATAAAATATAGTTTAATTATTACTATGATTTCGTCGATCCGTACTGTCCTTACGTATTGGGTCGCGGTCCGCCACATAACTGCCCACATGCCTACGGGCGGGTTGGGGAACTGCCTGAGCGTTTGTCCGCTTTGCGCTGGCTTGAAATTAGGGATTTAGAGTATATGAACGCCATCATTTAGGCGATAACATGTTGATGGAGACATTAAAAAGGTTGTGAGGTTGTTGGCCAGGCAGAGTGAGAATTAAACATTTGACAAGACTTAATGTTCTATCTTATTTTGCATTATTCTCTTGCCATAATCCATAATAATGGAAATGTTTACCTATAGAAAGTTGTCTTGTTATTCTAATTACTTGAAGTGTCACGGTCAGAGAGAGAGACGAAGAGGGAAAGGCCGTCTATGTCCACTCGCAATGAAAGAAACGGTGGTGGTTAATAGAGAGAATGAATGATGTATGCAGTAAAAGATGTTTATATATATATATATATATATATTATATATATATAATATACTAATATAGTACTAAATAGTTATATATATATAGTATATTATATATATATATATATATATATAATATGCGTGTGTGTTTGTGTGAAATTTGACAATTGACACTTTATTTACAGACGAGGAAAACCACTTGTGGTTATAGCCTCTATTGGTTAATTTGCTTAGGATCATTAAACTTTGGTTTTATGAACTATTTTATTTCTGGTCAACAAGAACCAATGTATTAGAAACAATCACTGAAATTAAGAAGAAATAAAAGGAGTTTTAGTTGTCAATTAATGACTGAAACTAGGGAGACAATTTTCGTAAAAAAATCCTATTTATTAAAAAAACTACAACTGATATTGCTGCTAAAATCCACTAAATGTTTAAATAACGTCTCATACAGTTAAATTAGTGTTGGGTTGCGTGAAAAGTATTTATATACTAAAATAATCGCTCGTTCGTTACTTAAATGCAGGGATGGCAATTTTGGTGATTTTTTTGATTTTTTTTAAAAAAAATCAATGTGATTTTATTGATTTTTTTTATTTTTTTCTATTTTTCAGATTCAAAGTAGTTCTTAGACGTAATTTCTTGAAAAGTCGAAGTGAGTAGAAATCCTAAAAAATTAAAAATAGTTCGAAGAACAATGAAAACACTCAGGAACAAATTTGACTTTTTTTAAAAAAAATCAAAAAAATCACCAAAATTGCCATCCCTGCTTAAATGTAAAACAATTTTAATTTATTTATAAAGTGTATCAAGTAATAAATAGATTTCGGCGCATGTCCTTTACGTCATGTTTTGTGGTAAACAAAATCAAACTCAATTCGCACTACGTTAACATAAGAAATTATTATTCTTAGGTACCCTCGGAAAGAATTAAATACCTTCTGATACATTTCCGTCAAGACTCACAGAAGTATTATTATTATTATTATTATTAATTATATATTATATATTATTATTATTATTATATATTTTTTTTTTATATATATTTATATATATATATATAAGTATATATATATATAATATCTATGTATATATATATGTATAAAATATTATTTTATATATACGTATATATATAAATGGTATATATAATATTATATGATAAATATATATATATATTCTTTTTAACTAGATTAATAAATATCTATACATTACACCTAACAAAATTCACGTTTTCAATTTTGAAGAAAAAAAAAAATGCGAACATGCTTGGCCAATAGAACGATCAGAACGATCGGTCATTTATTATTATTATTATTATTAATTATTATTATTATTATTATTATTATTATTTATTATTATTATTATTATTATTATTTTTAGTGCCACCTATGGTTCGGTACTTTGTAATTACTCAATTTATGTAGAAAAAGAAAAAAGCGGAAGAGCAAGTCATCGTGCTTGCGCACTCACGGAGCTAAATAACTTTTTTGTATTATTTTTTCTTTTCTTAAATGGCACATAGAAAAGCCGAAGGCAATCAAAAACAGTTAAATTGCAATATCCATTACATTTCTTTACATTAAAAAATAAAAAAATGGAACAGAACGGAAATCCGTTATCTCTCTTTCGAAATCCAAATATCACTATTTGGGCATAATATATATATATATATGAAATAAGCTGCATATATAACTAATATTGTATTATACTTTGCTTATATATGTAATATAATATATATATATATATTAGTATTATATATTTATATAATATAATTTAACTTATATATATATATATATATATATATATATATATATATAATATATAATGATAATATCACTATATATATATATATATATATATATATATATATATATATATATGAAATAAGCTGCATAAAGATATTAATTATTATTATTTATTATTATTATTTTATATTATTATTATTATTATTATTATTATGTATTATTATTATTATTTATTAAATATTATTGATTATTATTTATTAATTATTATTATTAAGCACATTTTTTTATTATGGAAGTTAAAAGTAAGGGTGACATTTATTTTTGCGGTTTCATTAAAGTTTTTCGATTAATTTCCTTCCTGTACCATAATCGTGAAATATAAAATAATGGAAAAAAAGTGTATTACGGAACTTTCTTTTCCAAAACTTTCGTCGCACACAAAACCATTTTAATGAAAATTCTCATTCATATTAGAGCGTCATGTTGCCTTTAGGGCATACACACAAAGCGCAATATATATATATATATATATATATATATACTATATAATATATATACAATATATATCTCTATATCATATATTCAAGTTAAATTTATATATATATATATATATTATATATATATATATATACACACATAATTATAATATATATATATATATATATATATATTAAATACTATGAATACAGAATATTAAAGATTAAGGATTAAAAATTTTTTTTTATATATATATAATTTATAATTTGATTTAAACATTTTATGGGCTATGCCAATAAAAAAAATTACAAATCACTCAAGTCTATTAAAAAAAGAAAGTTCAACGTGATAAATTGAACATTCTTAATTTCATATTCGATTATTAGTTCATTGGGCTAAACGTGGTTTTCACACGCTAAGGGTTCGTGGTTCGGCCCTCGGACTCTAACGTGTAACAAACGTATACGCGTTGTAATAATGCAAGAACTCCTTCATAGAAAACTCACCAGTCATTTAATTGAATGTACAGTACTAAAAACTGCAGCTTTCTTTTATTCATTACGGATTTTACCATATACCAACATCTAAAACAATACGTCCTTTCTTTCGCACATACATCACTCATTCCCCCAAACATTTTTACAAACACAAAGTTCGATCGCACTGGAATACGAACCATTTTCTACATCGGTCATTCTTATAACTCTGTGGAATGAGCTCTGAAGCGAGCTGCTTCTATCAGTTTCACCTGGTCAGCATAAACATCTAACATCTACTATCTACTCTTCAGTTGGCAAAATAGGTCCTCACGACTCTGATCGATTTATGAAAGATGGTTAGATGACCTGTCGTTAAAAAAAGGGCCTCGCCCGTGAGTAGTGGCAATATATATATATATATATATATATATATATATATATATATATATATATATATAAATATATCTATATTACTATATATTATATATTATAATATTATATATACTATGATATATATATGTTAGTGATGGTTGATGTTAGTGATAATAATCGGTAGCGTATATATCTGTATTCATGATGTGTATAAATGTGTATTTGTATGTATTTATTTACGTAAGTATATTTGTATTTATGTTGTTTTATAATTTATATAAAAGCACCCGATAGCTCAGTGGTAGAGCAGGAACTCGCCAAACCCCAAAGCGATGGTTCCCATGGTTCGCGACTGTCAGTGTGGGAGAAAATGTTGACTATTCTCTCCTTGGGCTTAGCTTTGCTTTGCTCGGACGTTAATTGAGCACACTCCCTCCTTGATTAAATCCAAAATGGAACAACAGATCAATTTTGCATCTCATTTATACAAAGAGAAGGTTTTTATTATAATGAGCAGAAAAAAACAAAAGTGAAGCAAGTGGATTTTTTTTTTGGAAGTGGCTTGTTCGCTGTGGTGCATTCTTCTCCTTTTAAGCCACTTCTGTTCTGAGGAATTCTTTTTTCAATCTCTGTTTGCTTGTGAATTTTTATATCTTTTCGACGTTCACTTTAGGTTTGCGGCGTCTGTGCTCACCTGCGAAATCTGCGTTAGGTGGCAATGTATGGGTTTTAATTTTATTTTTAGCACTTTTATTTTACACTCCCTCCTCTAATATGAGGTGTTAACTCTCTCATCTCTCGTCTTACTTATATTATATAAGTAATATATAATATCATTATATATATATATAATATATATATATTATATTATAATATATATAATATACATATATTTATATATATATCATAATATATATATTATATAATATATAGTAATATATATATATATATATATAATATATAGTATATATATATAATATACATAGTATATTATATATTATCGGCAGTTTCCATTGAACTGACTAAAGAACATGGTTTTTATCCTTTTTAGATCGGGATTTGCGGTATATTTATATCAATTAGGAAAGATCAGGTAGGGCGAGCGAGCATTCGTCGAAATACAAAATGATGGGTAAGAAAGAACAAACGACCTGGTTACTTGTAAGGAGGTAATGGTGGTCGCTTGCTTTCTTTTTTTAAATTTATCAGCTTTGTGACAAAATTATGTATGACATTACCAGTGACGGATATTATCCAAAACATCTATTACGAGACTTAAAGAGAAAGTCTTTTCTTTTTTCCCACAGGAAAACAACCTCCACAGTTTTTTAAAAACATTTCAACTGGCACAAAGCCTGGTCACACTGGAATTTAAATAATTTTGTCGGGATTTGAACAATCCATGCTGTTTGAGCTCCCTCAAGCGGGGTATATCCTAAAAATAGGATTATATGAATATATTTACCTGATAATCAAAATATCTAACATTCTATCCCCCTCCTCTGGCTTATGGTCTTACCGACTTTAGATCGGTTTATGACCGCCTAAATTCTTTCTCAATTAGTTTTTACGTTCGTTTACCTAGTGAAAGCGATCCATATAATAGTATATATATAGTTTATATATATAATATATATGTATATATATATAATTATTTACATTATTAGTTATTATCAGCAAACGCAGTATATAATATAATATTATATATTCATATATTTCTATTATATTAATTATATATAATATATATAAACATTATTATATACATATACTGTATAGTATAGATATGTATATTCATTTATATATATATATTATATATATGTATATTATATATATATTTATTATATATATGTATATATAATATATATATAGTATTTTATAATAATATATATATATACTAATGATACTATATATACACCTATTATGATATAAGTATATAGTATAATAATTAATTGTTATAGGAATCATAAATATATATTATATATATATAATATAGTATATATAATATATATATAGTTATATATATATATAATATATATATATTATAATATATTATAATATTATACATTATATTAACATATATATATATAATATATATATATTGAAAATTAGTATAAAACATTTTAAATCTCCTTGAAAGTTTCCAACGTTTTTCTCTTTTTTACATGCAAATAGCACATACATACATACATACACCCGAGACAGTTTAGACATTTACGTGATTTCGAGTGACTGTTCAATAGATTGATAAGTAATTAATGTATCATTACTTGCTCTTTTTTCTTTCGTAGTAATAATAATAACATGTTCGATTCCAATGTGTTCGAAATTTTGGAAATTATAATTTTTTTTATTAAATAATAGTCAATTGCCTATTACTACTTATTGAATATATATTGCTCCAAGGTAAATTAATAATAAAGAAAAATAGTCTTAAGGGTTGATAGTTTTGCCAAAACTGTAGATTTCCTTCATTATTATTATTATTATTATTATTATTATTATTATAGTAAATTATTTTATTATGATTATTATTATTATTATTATTATTATTATTATTAATTATTATTATTGTGTAATGATTCTTTACTTTTTATTTGTAGCCTCTTCATATTTTCTGCCTTAGTTATGGAGTCTTTTAGCGATATATTTTGTAGTTCACGAAATATGTGAGGAAAACTTTGCCTTTATATGAATTAAGAAAAAAATTTCTAAATAATATGAAGCGATTGAATATATAACTTCCTATTCCTCCTTAGTTGAGAAAAAGGAAATATTCCTCTCCGGAGGGCAGAGGGGTTAAACAGGTCTTTTTGATTTAAGTTCAATTTAGGGCCGGATTTTGGTAAGGCATATTTGAAATTTAACATTTTAATTTTTTTGGCATTGCGGTTTTAGAAACATATAATGTAAGTGTAACATTCGTAGTACGTATGAAACTTTTAATAGGGAAGATTATAAAAATAAGGAAAATATTTCAAAAATCATCAGATCATATAATAAACATGGGCATGGCAGATTTTTTAAAATCTACTTCTTAATAAGATTATACAGACAGGACAGCACTTTTTATTAAAAAAAAAGTAAAATCTGTTATATACTCTCAGGTTAACTGTGGTTAGCCTTTATATATATTATATCATTATTAATCATATATATATGAATATATATATATAGTATATATATATAATATACTATTATATTATATATATTATAATATATATATATAATATATATAATTATGATTTTTAGATTTATTTTTTATTAGAAATCGTTTATTAACAGCGAACATACCCAAAATTGTTTACATTTACATGTAAATTATGAAAATTTAATATTATTATTATTATTATTATTATTATTATTATTATTATTATTTTTATTTTTTTTTTATTTTTATTTTTTATTTTTATTTTTATTTTTATTTTTATTATTATTATTATTATTATTATTATTATTATTATTATTTTTATTTTTATTTTTATTTTTATTTTTATTTTTATTCAATTATATTATTATATTTATTATATTGACATTTTTTTTATTCGTTGTTGTTATTATTAATAATAATAATAATTAATAATAATAATATAAAATAATAATAATAATAATAATAATAATAAAAGTAATTATTAATAGCGTACGAATCAATACTACGATACTGAATTCAAAAGTTATTTTGAAGTTATTTACTGTACGGCATTTAAATAGTTATGAAGGTCATTGTTTAAATTTAAGAATAATAATTTTGAGTAAGAGGTGAAAAAATAAGGGAGTTGTTACATTCTTCTTACTTAATCAAATATTTTTTTCTTTCAAAATCTAGGGTGATTAATCTGCCAAGATGCTATTCAAAAACCGAACAATTTTTAATGTTCTCGTTTCATAGACTCCTGAATTTTGTTGTTCCTGAGTTAGCAATTCACAGACAAAATTTCAAGTCAACACTTAGTAGATTCTCCGAAAGTGATACCAGACCGTCAAATGTTTCTTCATTGAAAACGTACTCTTTATGATACTTTTTTATTTATATACACAAATAGGGAGAAAAATAAATAAATGTTAAGTGAGGAACAAAATATATAACAAAGTTCATAATTAGTTACAAAATATTTTAGGATTTTTTCTGTACCATAACAATGTTGCCGATATACATACATGCAATAATTGT
Source organism: Trachelipus rathkii (assembly GCA_015478945.1). Taxonomy (NCBI): domain Eukaryota; kingdom Metazoa; phylum Arthropoda; class Malacostraca; order Isopoda; family Trachelipodidae; genus Trachelipus; species Trachelipus rathkii. Next base: position 27,324 of record JABUQX010022255.1, read on the forward strand.
GTATAGGGTTGATAGATATTTATTTAATATACGTATATAGTCATATATATATATTAGTATATGATATGTATATATACATATATGATATATATATATATATATGATTCATATATATTATATATTTATGATATATATATATATATAATATTAGTGGTTATATATATAATAATATAATAATATAGGAAAAACACGTTATAGATACACACACTAATATATTAATATTATTCATATATATGTTATGTTTATAATAAGGTATATATAATATATATATACAATCTATATATTATATATATATAATATATATATATATTATTAATTATATATTATATATATATTATATATATATTAGTATGAGAGTATATATATATATAGATATATGTTAGTATATATATATAATAGATGTTAGTGTGTATTATATATATATATATATAATATGCACTAATATATATATTATATATATATAATAGTAGTATATATGTTTAATATAGTATATATATATATACTATTATATACTATATTAAATTTGTTTACTATGATATATAAGAACTTAAAACAAAACATGACCTCTGGTAAAATCTAATTTTCTAGAACTTTTCTAATTTAAATAAAATATCTCATTATAAAGCTATTTATTATTATTATTATTATTATTATTTAATTATTATTAATTATTATTATTAATTATCTATTATTATTAATTATTATTATTATTAAAATGATGAAAACAGAAACTTTTAACTGGGTCGCCAACCTTAAACAAACTGAACTCTCAAAATATTTTTTAAAAATAAAATTTTCCAAAGATAAAATAAGAAGAGGAGGAGGATGATGAGGGTTAGATGTTTAAAGAAAGACTCCCGCGGTTTCTCTCCATCCCCTTCGAAATAAATAGAAAGAGAAGAGTCTTATTCAAAGAGCCGATGAGGAAAGGTAAAGAAAGGAGAATGGAAAGCAGGGAAAGGAGCGAAATGACACGAAGGTAAGGACAGGCAACAGGTTCATCTCTCTAAGTCCTGGACGGGACGTGTAAGCACGTTCTCACTGAATACCAACGCTTACTTTAAATCACACGAATTAACGCAATTTTATATTTATTCCAAAATATATAAACAAAATACATCGATAAGGGAGTCATCACGAAACACAAAAATTCCCATTTTTTTCCGTTTTAGGTGGGGGAGGAATATCAAAATTAAAAGTATATTGTACAAGAAAAACACTATTATAGATTAATTAATACCAAAAGCATTTGAAACATAGATTACTGCGACCGATTATAAACTAAGGGGGAAGAAAAGAGGAATAATATTAAGATTCTTACCACATATTTTCATAACACTATCGCTTCTCATGAAAAACGTAGATTAAATCCAAAGAGATACTATTAAGTGAGAGCAGACGCAAGACCAAACGCCATGATTATATAGTTACAAAAGCAGGAAAAAAAACATTCAAAAGTACTGAAGTGGGAAATAATGTCAGAAGGGCAACAAGCAAACCTGCAGATGTCAATCTCTGTACATAGTCAACAAAATATGTTGACTATCTTGGGTTGGGAGGGTGCTGCAAGAGCAAGGAAATATTTTTATTTGTCTCTCCAGTCAAGTACCTGCTTTCAAAAATATTAATTGAAAAAGTTGAGAGCACCAAAGATGCATCACAACCATAAAGGTGGGCAGAACAGAGTTTTCCCAAAGTTACGTAAGATCAGTATAATATTTCAGGTTTAGTAGTTTGTCACCAAAGTTACGTATGATATTTTAGGTTTAGTTTGAACGTTCTCTAAAGTTTAAACACAAGGTGTGTAGCTCAAAATGGGGTAGTTTTCGATGATGCACTGCAAATATTGCCAGAACAAAATTTTCATTGTAAAAAAAATAGATATTACGCTTAAGAAAGTAACTTTCCAAGTGTATTTTCTTAAATAAAAAAAAAATGTTAAAAATTGTTGTGACAAATTTGTGACATTTGCCCAAATGATCTATTGGGACTTTTTTTTTTTCACTGTAATATAGGAAGCGAATTTTTTCTTCTCTCGCAATGAGCATACGAACAAAGCAAATAAAAGTTTAAGAAAGTACCTACAGACACAGAGGTCATCGAAATATGAAGGAGAACTTTTTGACGTATCCTAAAAGTTATCGCAATGTGGTATAGGTGGAGCTGTGCATGATTGGACTAAGGACTGCTTGAGGAATAGAAGGCAGTGTGTACTAACTGAATGAATGGCAATAAAATTAGTCATCATGGGAAATAATGAAGATTGAAGAGTAGTGTTCCACAAGGTTCAGTGATGGCCAACTAATATATATATATAGTTATATAAATATATATTATAAATATATAAATATATATATATAATAATAATATATAATAATATATTATATATAGTATATATATATAATATATATATATATATATTATATATACTAATATTAATATAATATATATATGACTGAGTTTCATGGGTTATATGACTTCATGGGTTTTTTATTAATTAAAAATTTAATAATAAAATAAGCAAAAACGCTATTTTACATTTGAAAGAAAACAGGATTTTAGTGTTAGTGCGTGAAGAATTTAAGGTAACGTAAAAAATAATGTTTGTGGGTAAAATAGCCCCTCAATCAATTGCTTGGAAAAAAAAATTCAAATTAAAAACCTTTGGGGGAAAATATTAAACCAAGTGATTTTGCTTTTGAAAACGATATAAATGATTCTGTGTCAACGTGGGATAAATGTTTATTAAAATCATGCAGATTAAGGATACCTAAAGTATATATTATATATTATGGGATGGCCGGATAGTGAATTAGCCGGATAGCCGGATACCGATATCCGGTGGAAGGTTTAAAACCGTATATCGAAGTATCGGCCGGATATCCGTCGGATATCCGGCAGTCTGTTACATATATACCGGTATATGGTAAAGGTACAGGACTCCACATATTTTCTGAAAAAATCAATATATCAATAAGTATATATAGGCTATAGATTACTATGTATTTACGTACTATTATATTATATATGTATTATATTATATTATATATAATAATTATTATTATATATTATAAATTATTATTATAATTAATATATATATTATACATATCAATTATAATTGATTTTGGACAGAATTTTTCAGAAATATGTGGAGTCCTGTGCTATACTTATATACGGTATAGATATATATATATATCATTATGTAAAAATTTAATTAAATATATATATTATATATATATATATTATACTAATATATATATATTATATATATATAATATATATGATATAATATATATATAAATATATATATAATATAGTTATATATATATATATATAAATATATTATATATAGAGATATATATATATATATAATATTATATATATTATATATAGATATATATATATATTTATATATAATTATATTATATATATATATATAATATACGGTAATATATGTATATATATATTAAATAATAATATATATATATATATATATATATATATATATATTATAGTACTATATATATATAATTATATATATATTATATATATATAGATATATATATATATATATATATATATAATAATAGATATATATATTATATAATAATTAAACTAAATATATATATTTTAATTAAAACTAAATAATATATATATATATAATATAATATATTATACTATATTATAATATTATATATATATATTATATATAATATATATAGATATAATATATAATATATATATATAATATATATATATATAGAGGTTTGTCTACGAGTTGTTACAGCGGTGTATCACGCACGGGATTGGTTTAAGTATGGAAAATGGTAAAATATAAGTCGATTCATTTAATTCTATTATAGGGAATTTGGATATGCTACGTGTGCGTGTCTGCGCACGCGCAATACCGAAAACCGCGCACAAACATGCAGAATGTTCGAATGGGAATGATATATTTTTTAAAGGCTTCTTGAAATGCACATAAAATTAAGTGGGCTCTCCTCTCGACATTTTTTTGATACGGTTCTTCGTTTTCACGCAATGTACCCATAACGCGTCAATGTTACTAACAATAGTTTTTTAAACGGTTGAAGATTGTGAAAAAGTGAAGAGAAAGCAATGGTATTCAAAGACCAGGCTCATAATCGATTACATTCGTAATGTAATAACGTTGTTAATAGTATCATACAAATTTACACCTAGGAATCTTATCCACAGCATGCCAAGAAGGGAGAAGAACGTCAGGTCTTTTCAACTTGTACATACATATTTACAAATGTTGTTTGAAGACGCCTCCATCCACGCTAAAATACATGCCTCAGCCCTCTGCCGCCAGGTTTCATTGCATGCAATGGACATTGCGCCGGGTGATTTCCCCTACATGCGTTGGTTATTATACGCGGCGAAGATTCATCGGGCGAGTTACAGGTCAAACATAAACCCCAGCGTACACGGTAATGTTTCAGCATACCCCTACAGAAAGTAGTTCCATGGTGTTAAGCCGGCTGAACGCGCAGGCCATGGAAATGGACCCGATCGTCCGATCCATCTTCCCGGAAAGCGTTCTGTTCGAGTAGGTCGATGCACTATAAGCTTCCATTTATATGCTGGGCAAACCCCCAATTTTTTTTTTCCCCCATTGGTTTTAGTTAATATATTCTTCATGTGTTATTAAAGCGTTATATCACTCAGGTCAACAAGGACAGTCTGCAGGAAATGGAAGTAACACACGTTGTCCTGTCAAATTTCCCTCGAAGAAACTAAGGCCCGATATCCTACTACTGAGCTTATACCACACAAAACGTTGACTGAGTATGAGACCTGCGTGATGGCTAGTGAATGTTATATGAGGGGTTTGTTTCCGCCCAATGTCTGAAGTTCCACCTGTTTTACATACCGTTATTGGTAAAGCGAGATTCATCGTCCATAAGAGTAATTTCCAATCAGTCCGCGTATGACATCCATTAGAAGGCAATAAATGACAGCCAGGAATCCCAGCGGCCTTTTTTGGTCTCCACGATGCAAACCGATGCACAATGTATGGCCTATAGGATACATGTTGTATGCAACACGGGAATCCGTCGTATGGTTTCCTTCGATATCCCCAAGACCGAACTAGCCTGCGCGTAATGAGGGACGTTGGATTTTCATGGGCTTGTATAGCAGAACGATTCAGT
>JABUQX010022255.1:40000-61830 GCA_015478945.1 Trachelipus rathkii
AACACTCCATAAACTAATTCCCCTTATATAAGGGTACTATTACTGCTCTCTTCCAACCTCTCGGAAATATACCCTCCATAAACGCTTCATATATATATATATATATATAGTGAGTATATATATATATATATATATATATATATATATATATATATATATATATATATATATATATATATATATATATATATATATATATATATATATATATATATATAATAATAATAATAATAATAATAATAATAATAATAATAATAATAATAATAATAATAATAATAATAATAATAATAATAATAAATATTAAATAATTAATAATAATAATAATACATAATAATAATAAATATCAATAATACACACACACCTGACCGCGAAACAAAAGAATATTTTCACATCCTCCCCCATCCCTCCCTCCTCCCTCATCTCCTTTATTCCATCCATAGATTTGACAAACACTTCCATGTCAAAGATGTCCCTCCCAGACAAATGACGACATGCGATATCTCTTATTAAATTGTTCGAATCTAATGGACATCAGAAGCAACTTCGATACACTCGCTCTGACGGATCTATAGGATCAACCTGCTGGTGACACTGTACCCGGGATCGCCCGCTTAGTTGGAGGCAGCAAGTAATTGTTATATATATATATATATATATATATATATATATATATATATATATATATATATAGAGAGAGTAAATATATATATATATACATATATATATATGTATATATATATATATATATATATATATATATATATATATATATATATATATATATATATATATATATATATATATATATATATATATATATATATATATATATATATATATAATATTACAACAACTATGTATTTCAGTTTTCACGTATATATCTAAATTTTTATTATTTCCCAATTTTATTAATTAAAACTCTTCTCTTCCTATCTCTATATATATATATATATATATATATATATATATATATATATATATATATATATATATATATATATATATATATATATATATATATATATATATATATATATATATATATATATATATATATATATATATCGTGCGAGTTAGGAATGAAAATCTAAATAAGAAATAATAAAAGTTGGAAGAAATAATAGAAGAAAGTGCGTGACACGATAAAATTTTGATGTTACCTGTGTTACACAGTTTGTTGAAATTTGACGAATAACATTTTATTTACGTTGTATACAAGATGCAAAACAGAGAAATATCGATTTAATTAAAAAAATAAAAAAAATGATTATAGCAGCAAGTGACATTTTCCTAATAAAAAAAGGGATGAGATTTTGACCTCAATAATCAAACCAATGAATGATTGGTAAAAAGAAAGAAAGAAAGAAAAATAAAAATAGGAAACAGAAAACGGGAAAAGGAATAGGAAGAATCTCCATGTTTGTGAGTCGGTGGTTCGTGATGAACTTGCGGTGCAGAGGGAATCTGGCACGCGATCTCCTCTCCCTGTTCAATCGCTTCACGAAAGACCGGCCCCGGCCGTCAGTCGGGCCAGCACACTCGCCCATATCACTGTTCAAGACACAAATTTTCCTTACACAATTTGTAGCATATATACGAGGAGCAGAGTTACACAAGCCAACAATTACACACGCGAAAGAAATGAAAAAAAAAATGAAAACCAATAAAATTTTGTAAACCCCAGCTAATTCTTTTTCTTTATTTCACAAGAAGAGAGACGAAGAGAGAGAACAAAATAATAATTACAAACTCAATTACCATCTACTGCCTGCCTCATAGGGACGTAAATCTGAACTACAGAATCACAAAAACACTGGAACCCTACATGCTTATTAAATTTCAGTTATTTTGCCTCTAAATCTCATTGTTAAGAACGAAATTCATTGCACATTGCATTTGTAATGCAAGTTCAAAAATGAAAATTAAAAATAAATTCGAATTATATCTGATAACACGCTTCAACTTCTCGTGTTCATAACTCCTTTTCCCATTCCCCATTAACCCCAATCCCTTTTTAGTCTTCCTTTTTATATCAACATAGGAACGAAGCGAGGGGTGTGGGTGAGGGGGGGAGGAGCGAGGGAGCAAAGGTTTTCTTTGGAGGGCGGAGGAGGAGGAGGCCTGGAAAAATATACTAAGCGTTGCTCCTCGAGGACACCGTTTCCATGGTAACCGATGACAACAAAACGTTTTCTCGACAATCTCATGAAGCCACCTACCTATCAGGCTTATCCCATCGAAATCTCGGTCTCTCTCTATCTCGTGCAAGTCGACGTGGTTCGTTCCCTTCTTCTTCTTCTTCTTTTTATTGCTTCCCAGACTTTCAATAAGAAAATTAATCATCGACAGTGTGATCCCAAGGCGCCACGCATACAACTACTACTACTACACCAAATCAATGACTGAAGGGCATATACAATATTATCAACTACCAAATTACTTTTCTAGAAATAAACCTTATTTTATATAATAAATAAATAAATATATATATATATATATATATATATATATATATATATATATATATATATATATATATATATATATATATATATATATATATATATATATATATATATATCATCATTTCCTGCATGGTTGAAAGGTGGTGATAATTATTTACAACTATCACCACCATTCACGAAAAGAGCATTAAGGTAGAAGCAGGTTTTCAGCCCCTTGCCACAAGGAGAAGAAAATTTTGAACATTTTCTTCATATGGCTCGACGTTTCAAGAAAAGCAGCTTCACCTGCTACAAATTAATATTTTATTATTTCTTTTATTATATTTTATATTTAATATTCCAAAATACCAAAAGAAATAAAGTTGAAAATTTTGTAGCTCCTCCATCCCATATTTCAAATGAAATTAATTTAAATGTATAAAATTTTGCATTGTTAAAATTCCGAATCGTTAAAATATATTTTTCCTTTTAAGTAGTTAGAGTTACTTTGAATCATAAACATCCTCTCTCCTGAAAAAAGGTCAGAATACTTCTTGAGTCGACTCTTCAGATTTTGTTCTTCTTTCCAGTAAGTCATTTCAGACTTTCCTTCTTCTTTCAAACCTTTCTCTTCTTGCATGCTCTGTTCTTACTGCTTCCATACTGACGACGGGTTGAATATATATATATATATATATATATATATATATATATATATATATATATATATATATATATATATATATATATATATATATATATATATATATATATATATAAATATTATATATATATATATATATATATATATATATAAATATATATATATATATATATATATATATATATATATATATATATATATATATATATATATATATATATATATAAATATATATAGTTATATATATATATATATATAATCAATTTGACGACACCTCAATTTTCATGAAACTTTCAAGAAATACTTAAAATTAAATTTAAAAATTTGTTAAAGGAAAATTGCCAACAGGACAATTGCATGGCACCTGAATATCTCAATGAGACAGAGCCCGCTATATCCCCTGACCCACCCGTGAAGGCTGCCAAAATAAAAAGGAATATGTGGTAGCTATAAAATTGGAAAATTAGAAGATTCACTTACATGTTATATCAAATTTAGAGACACCATAACTTTTTCAGTGTATTCGAGGTTACTTTAACGTTTTTATTTCCTTACACCCTCAATTCAAACACTCTAAACAGTTTCATGAAAATAAGTTGGGGTCGCTATTTTGATAATGGCTTACGCCATATAGAGTCATAGAACAATGCTATAAATATGAATATTTAGGGGTTCATAACTTTTTTTCTATTTTTTTTTTCAAATCATTTTTAACATTTCAGGTACATTTCATGAATATATTCGCATGCCATAGATTAGTAGTATAAAGGCTACTTATGCGGAGGGTATTGTTCTATTTTTAAAATACTCATCCCAATGATATAAATTAAAAAAAAAAAAAGAAAAAAAGAAAAGATCGAAACTCAATGAAAAACCTAGTTTTAACTAGAATTTAAATATGAAAACGTTCTCAGTAAATGGTAAATTTTGAAACGCTGTTAACATATCCTCTATTTTATTTTATATTTTTTATTTAAGTTTCAAAAGCATTATTTTACTGTATTTGTTAATAAAAACATTATATATATATATATATATATATATATATATATATATATATATATATATATATATATATATATATATATATAAATAAAAATATAAACATATTTATACATTTTTTATAGTATAGATATATATATATATATATATATATATATATATATATATATATATATATATATATATATATATATATATATATATATATATATATATATATATATATATATATATGCCTATTTTCAATATATATATATATATATATATATATATATATATATATATATATATATATATATATATATATATATATATATATATATAGTATATATATATATATATATATATATATATATATATATATATTTGAAATATAAAAAGGAAAATACTGTCATTCACCAACTGTGGTTAGAACATTTGCCTCCGACTGACCCAAAACAGAACATCAAAAGAAAAGTAAAAATGAATTGCAAGAAAGAAAATCTGCTTAGCAATCAGATTTGAAGGAGTGACAATACTCAGGGCTTGCAAATAGAAAAAAGGCTAAAGAAAGCCAATATTTGAGTAAAAAGAATAAAAACAAAGTAGAAGATACTCCAATCAAATATGAGCTATTGCAGAAACTCAAAGAAGCTACTGAAGCCACAAATACTGACTTTGTCTAAACTAGAGAAAATAAGATAAAGTACAGGATTGAACTTCAAGCAACACAAGGAAGCTATAGAAGAAGACATAGAAACATCTACTGACTCTTGCAAAAAGCAAAAGGATTCACAAAGGAGAAAATTAAATAAAGATATCCAAAGCTATTGACAAGAGTACTTCTAGCAACTTGTACAAATAATAGAATCAAAAACAGTCCTATAACCTGAGCCAGCAAAAACCATCCTTCATGAAATCCCTATCCATCAGTATTGAAGAACCCTCTTCAGTTTATGGATATATACAAATAAAAAATTTGTGAACAGTTTTAACTTCCTGTTGGTGAAAAGGATCAGTAATATATATATATATATATATATATATATATATATATATAGAGAAGATATATATATATATATATATATATATATATATATATATATATATATATATATATATATATATATATATATATATATATATATATATATATATATATATATATATATATATATATATATATATATATATATATGAGAGAAGAAACAAAAGAGCCATAGAAATTTGTAAATAGAACCAGCCATTTACATAAGACATTATGTAACAACAACAACACTACGATATTAATGATGAACTTCAAGGACAATAAAGTTAAATCACATTTATACGCAAAATCTCAATTTCTTATAACTTTATCCACTCTTCCATTTTTATATCAAAATAATCTTAAAACTTTTAAAATAACATATTGCATTCAAACTATATATATATATATATATATATAGGGATATATATATATATATATATATAAAAATATATATATATATATATATATATATATATATATATATATATATATATATATATATATATATATATATATATATATATATATATATATATATATTAGGGGATGTACCGATAGTATCGGTATCGGTATCGGTATCGGTAGTATCGGCCATATTTGATGGTATCGGTATCGTCGGTATCGGTATCGGTTGAAATGGCCGATACTTAGCCGATACTTCTTACTTTTTGGGTGAAAATTATGAGAAACTTTAGATTCAATAATAAATCTACTTCGATATAGATAGCTAGTACCAAGTTATGTTTTTTTCCCCTCGATTTCCTTTAACTTAGATTTTAGCGTTTCTCCAACTTGGTCTTTAGCGTAAAATTTACCTATTTGACAGCCATTATTATAATTGACTAATGTTTTATCAAGTTTTTCATTAGATAAATATTATTTTTTTTTGTATGCAATTTCGTGCGTGTGTGTTTTTAAACTTTCTGGATTATTCATATTTTAGATATTTGCTGTGAAACAGGGTTTTATCGTTTTAAAATTTAGGTTTAAGCGTACGAATTAATTTTTCCTTATTTCTCCTTTGGTTTTTGTTTATTTGTTTCTGTCTGTTTTTTTTGTTTTTTGTGATCGCGTGTGCATGATAGCGGATTTGCACAGGCGTGGCTTTCTTTGGACTTTACCAACACAATGGCTTGCACTCGAACTCTGCATCCATGGAATACTACCTCTCTAACTTTAAACCTAATTTTATGCTCTTGTCTGAGACCCAGATGGCTAAGAATTCATCTTTCAACTCGTTTAATATATCCAACTATAACTTATTTTGTAATTTCCGTTTGAAGGGTGGAGTATGTGCCTATGTAAATATAAACATTCCTAAAAATACGTCTCGAGAATCTCGAATCTCCTAACTTCGATGTTCTGTGGCTTAAAATCTTTCTTCCTTCTACTACAATATTCTAATGCTTCTGCTTCTCCTAACGGAACAGATTTTCATGCCTTTTGATTATCTCACTACTTCTCACGAGACTGTTATATCTTCTCATCCAAATATTGAGGTCCCTCTATTTAGGTGATTTCTGAATAAAAACACAAACTGGAATTGTTGGGTTCTCTCGTACTGATTTGAAGCCAGATAGCCGAATCATTCTGGTAATCAACGATCTGGAGCAACTGGTTAAATAACCCACACATTCCGATCGTCCCAACCGATTCTTGAACACACTTGACCTATGTATCACCAATTAGTCCTTCTCTCTATAAATACATCACCTTTTGCTCCTATCGGTAAATCTGACCACAATTTTATATAATATTTTCTCTCCAACATCTCCATCCTGCTCTATGCGGTTTTTTCTAGCACTTTGATCGGGCTGATTGGGGGCATTGCGTTGTTTACGCCAACTATAATTGAAGTGACTGCTTTTGACTCTTAAGACGCTTCAGATTCTGCCGATTATAAAGTGGGGACTGTAATTGTTAATGGGATGAGCAGGTTCATTCCTTCTTGGACTAAATCTTTTTCTCCTCAAAACTATGGTTCGATCGTGCTTGTTCCCGCCATTCAGGCTAGAGACAATGCTTATCCGGGTGTGGAAAATTCTCGTTCTCCTATCACTTCTTGCCAATTTTCATTCAGCTGGAAATCGTTGCAGGATACTCTTCAACGAGCAAAGCGGACTTTCATTAAACGAAAATGCGCTGACCTCCCTTGGTTCTCCTACTGACAAATCTCTGGCCCTTGCCAAAAATATCTCTAATAACTTGTAAATCTGCCTTTCTCCCTCTTATTCGCTCTGATGATTCTTTTTGTTAATACTCCAACTGAAAGGCCAATCATCTCTTTTGGCCTCCTATTTTCCTCTAATTCAACCCAGGACGATTCTGGTGTTCCTCTTCCTCCTTCCCTCTCAGGTGTCCTATGCCTTACCTGTCATTTCATTTGATCGGGTGCATGGAGCCCTGAAATCTATAAACGTTAGGAAGGCGGGTGGCCTGAATGTGACATTCCTCTCCGAGTTTTGAGGAAATGTGCTTCCATGCTGACCCCACCCTCGTTCAACTATACTTCTATGCCTCAATACTAGCACTTTCAATCAAGTGTTGGAAGCGCGCATACGTCCAACCTATTCGAAAAAAAATGATGCTCTGATCCTTCTAACTATCACCCTATAGCTCTCACTTGTATTCTTTCTAAGATCTTTGAAACCCTTCTCAACTCTCACTCTTAGATCATCTGATTACCAGTACGGCTTTCGGTGCTCGAGAGATCTACTGGCGATATACTTTCCTATTTAATAGATTTATGGTTTTCCGCCCCTTAGAAACTACGGGAAGACTTGTGTGGTATGTTTGACATATCCAAAGCATTTGACCTGGTATGGCACGCGTCACTGCTCTCCAAGCTCCCTCCTTTGGGTTTCCTTCTTGCTTACTTATGTCTAGCTTTCTTCAAATCGCTCAATGTTGGCTGTTGCTGATGGGGCGACTTCTTCTGTCAATAGGGGTGTTCCTCAGAGTTCTGTTTTATCTCCTACTTTATTCCTGCTTTTCTTCAATGATCTCTCACCTGCACATCTAACTATATCCACCCATATGCCGGTGACTTGACCCTTCATTCTTCAACTCATATCAATTCCGCTAATTTCTTACTTCTAGAATTGCCTCGTCTTAATCTTCCGATTCATTTCTGCTGATCTGGGATAACAGGTTAATGCCCAAAGCCGGTGAAATTTTAATCTTTAAAAACCCAACTTCTACAAATCTCTCTCTAAGACACTTAACTTTTCCTATCTCTTTCGTTGGTTCTCTCGTCTCTCCTGTTGACAATATAAACATCCTTGGCCTTAACATAACAAAAATGTTTTGAAAACTTCAAATCACGTGGTTGCTAGGGCGGCCTCAAAGAACTGGGAGTTCTGTTTAGAGTGCGAGACATTTTTTTCCTCTTCAGTTACTCCACCTATACAAGGGTTCCCATCCGCCCTTGTATGGAGTAATTGCTCTCATATCTGTGGGGGGCGGGGGGCTCTGGTTTCATCTGGTTTTGGATTAGGTCGAGTCAAAGGCCAAAAGACTTATAAACTGTCCTGTACTTCTAGTTCACTTGACCCTTAATATTTGCGGCGCGATGCTGGTGCTTTATCCCTTTTCTATAGGTACTGTAGAGGTGTTCGAGGGAACTATCCACTCGCGTACCACCACTTTTACGACGCCCTCGTGACAAGGGGTGCTGTGTCTACACATGAGTTTTGTGTTGATGTTATTAACTCCAGACTGGTTAGTGGTGCTTCCTTCTTTCCTGCCACTCTGTTCTGTGGAATTCTCTTCCATCATCTGTGTTTCCCACTCAATTTAATCTCCACTTTAAAGCCTGCATCTGTGCTCATCTGCGTAATTTATGTTAGATGGATTTTGAGGCGTTCAACACCCACCTCTTTGAATAGGGTTCTGCCCGAGAGCGGCAGACAACTGCAAAAATAAATAAAAAAAAGGTTCTAAAAAAAAAAAATTAAGCTAGCTGAAACCCCACAAGAATGGCACCTCCGACGGTGAACCACTTCTAGAATGCATTAAAATAGCAAAACTGAGGAGCTTTAAAAGAGACAGAGAAGTGGAAGCCGCCTTATCTGCAACCCCTGGCAACAGCACTGATAGTGGCGATGGTGGCTTTTCAGCAATAAACCTACTGAAGATGAGGATTTGGATATGTTAGACTTTGATAAGTTCATGGCCGAAATTGCATTGACATCTCATTCACCTTCAAAGGAATCACACCAGGGAACCTCATCGTAAAAACTGAAGAGACAGTCATCAAGGAGCAAAGATAATTCAAATTTGCAGTCTGTGAAAGAGGAGATGAGGCTCTACGAAAACATGAGATGCTGCCTACAGAAGAGAATCCTTTCATGCGGTGGCATGAAAATGGGCCAAGGTTTTCATTATTATCAGTGCTTGCAGGCAAATAATTATCAGCACCTCCTTCATCAGTCGAGAGAGAGCGTATTTAAAGTGTAGGTAGGAATGTAAACAACCCAAAAAGGAACAGTCTCTCGCCAGATACTAGTGAAAGCTTAATGTTTTGCATCACAATTTGTGAATTTTTGAATTTGAGTATTGAATGATATCTATCTTAAAGAAGTATTTTATTATGTCATGTTTGAGTAATTTGAGTAATAGCGTTTTTTTATTTTAACTTTTCGGCTGATTAATTGAGGTCTCTTCTTTCATTATTTTTATTCTTTATATTGTAGCTAGTTAAAGAATCTTCTTGTAAATTGTAATCATGTTAAAACATAAAAGCTAGTAGCTAAACTTTGTTAATACTTACTTGAAAATGGAAATGGAATATTTTTTAAATAAACACAAACATAAAAAAGTTATTAATATTATATTTGCAATTATTATTCCTTAAAGGTACTATTTTAATTTATAAAATAAATATACTTGGGCACAACCAAATATGAAATATAAATGACTAAGTATTGTTTGTACAGGGAATGCAATCTTGAGTTGCCTAGCAGTGCACAAATGTTCTATCTTATTACTGTGTATTTATTATATTAATTAAAGTATCGGTATCGGTATCGGTATCGGTATCGGCACCTAAAAAAATAGAGTATCGGTATCGGTATCGATATATATATATATATATATATTTTTATATATATATATATATAATATATATATATATATATATATATATATATATATATATATATATATATATATATATATATATATATATATATATATATATATATATATATATATATATATATATATATATAGACAAATTTACAAGTTGGATTATAAAGCGAATAAAAAATTTTCGCAGGGAGACTATATGATATATAAATAGATGTTCTAGGTGCGAAAATGTTTTTTTTTTTTGGGGGGTCGGGTTTGATAGTAGAATAAATTAATTTCTTGGTACTTGTAAATGAAAAAAATAAATTTAAATCAATTTCCCATAATATAAAGTTATCCAAAAAAATGAACAAGATAATCCATAGAAAACGGACGCAAAACGCCTCTCCCGTATTATAACATTTATTTCGATAACGCCACTCAAAGTAGTTCCGCTTATATAAATAATAAAATAAATTTTAATTTCAATTTTCGCACCTTAAAATGTTCATTTTTATTTAAACTTTCGTTTCATATACAATACATTTAATAATTTGTAGTATTAATTTTTTTTTTTATAACTTTTATATATATATATATATATATATATATATATATATATATATATATATATATATATATATATATATATATATATATATATATATATATATATATTTATATATATATATATATATATATATATATATATATATATATATATATATATATATATATATATATATATATATATATATATATATATATATATATATAAGGGGTGTGCCGGATGATGAATTTTACAATCGGGACGGAAGCCAGATATATCACAATGAAAAATTATGCATTCGGACACCCGAAAAAAAAAACTTGTATGTATAAATATAAATTATTATTAATTAAATTCTCTTTATAAACGGTTATCAGCTCTATACTTTCATTCTTTAATAACTAATTCAATAACGTATATATATATATTTTTTAAATTTGTGAGGGTTAGTTCTTCATTTGTCATTAAGAGTAAGTACTGTTAGTAAAAAATTACAGACAAATCCTTAAAATTTGAGAAAAATACCTAAGAAAAAAAATCTTTTTTTTTTTGACAGTTTATTTTACATTTTAATTATTTACCTAAATTTATCCTTGCAAAGTAAATAGTTTGGGTCATGTGTTGTCTAAAGGATCTCATGAATTATTTTTTCGATTTTTTATTCATTTAAGCTAAAACTTCAAATAATGCTAAACGCTATCAGTTTTTTGTGTAAGTGAAAGTTTTGGGCAAATCTATTATTTCTGAACCTTGTATAAAACTCGGCAGTGAACTGCAGTTGACTTTGATTTTGAACGAACAAAACCTTAACTCATCAAAACTTTTTGAATATATCTAAAGAAAACTAATTTCCTTTGCTAAATAAAGAAATGACACATAGATATGCTATGAACAATTTGAACAATTTATCAAGGGTGCGGAACCTTTTCTTACTGTTCAGTGTTCATTATATGGGAATGATTAAAAGACGATTTTTGAAAAGAAATCTCTGATGCTGTTCACATATATAAACATAAAAGTAGAGCTTTCAAAAGTAGATTTAAAAAGTGCTAAACTGATTAATCTATATGCTGATTATGACAGTCTTAAGAGGTATTCTAGACAAAAGAACTTACACTGCGAATCAGGCAAACAATAAGCAATGAAAACTTAAAAAATTGTTTTAAAGCAAGTTTTTGTTTACAAATTTCCTTTCCTTTAAAGTTTAAATCAATTGTTGAATAATATCAACATATGAAGTGGTTTTTCTTTCTAATTCACATAATATGTGATATTTGTAAGTACTAACAATCTTGAAAAAGAAGTTTAAGCACATTGAATGAAAGTCAAAGATATTGCAAAACTCCTATGATTATTATGTTTTATACATTAAAACTCTTTGGCCGTAGTCTGGGTTGAAAACTAAAGGCATCCTCAGAAGAGGATTATTAATAAAGTTTGAAAAGTGGGACAATTTAAATTTTGAAATGGTCTACCTAAATGATTCATGGAATTTTTAGAAACTATGATATTAACATAACTCCTACTAATTGGAAGAAATGGAATTATATTTGTAGTGCAAGGTTATATAAAGGATAGATTAAACTAAATTACTAAATGAACTTAAATAAATATTGAGAATAATTTAAAAAAAAGAAGCAAAGTTAGACCCTCTATTTAATCAATTACTCTTGTTGATTCCATAAATATTTGTCCTCTAAAATTTATCAGGCAAAAATATACAGTTAGCATCTCAGACAGATATGGGTCTTGAAAGCTGGGTGTTTTCACATAACATACGAGTAAATTATAGGTTTCAATATTACTATATTAAATATACAATAAAAATAAATAAAAAAATATTAAATAGTAAAAAGAAATTATACAACATACAGTATATTACATGTTCTTCAAAAATTAAAGTTTTAACAGAAAAATATGATTTTAATATACTTTCAGGATCATAAAAATTCTAATGTCTAAGATTACTCTTCTGTAGTTCAGATACTCAGTTAAGGCTACGGATTGTGGAACTTCCGGGCACCACTTTAGGTGTCGTATATTTCATGAAAATACGGATTTATCAAAAACGTGTTCTTCACCTGCAACAATTTCACAAATTCCGGCTCAGGCTTGTGCACATAGTTCAGTGAAATCCTATTTTGAGGAGGTTAATTTAATTTATTAATAGCAATGGTTTCTTGTACTTTAAAGAGAATGCTGAAGCCATCAAAGCCAGTTGCATCATTGGATGCTGGAGTATATAAGATTCCTTGTTCTGATTGTGAAGAGGCTTACAATCGGTGAAACGGTAGGTTTTATACGATGAATGTGCCAGCATAAATATAGTTTATAGACTGGTGACAGTAATTCGGCATTACATATGCACAGAATAAATAAGAACAGCAATAATGATGTAAACAGATCTTTATTATTTAAACAAATATTAAATCATGAAATCAAAAAGTTCAGCGAGTTTTTTTAATAACTGATACAAATAACTTTTAACATTAATACTGGTTCCAATACCATTGATATTTTAACTAATAAAATTTTAAAATGGACCTCATATTTTAACGACTTGTTGAGGTTGCCAGGTTGAGGCCTTTTTGAAAATTTTGACGTTATATTTTGTTGTTAGAAAATAATGCATTTATGAATTTTCAGTGGTAAAACACGGATTTTCAAGAGGCTAAAGATGAAATAATATGCCTAAAATTTCATATTCATAACATTTGTTTATGGACGAAATTGTTCCAATTATAGCGGCACCAGCCGATTTCCGACGATTTTCATGAAACTTAAAAGAAATGTTTGGAATGATCCGTAAAGAAAATGTAACAAAAAAAGTTCAAAAAATGAACCTGAAAAAAGTTATAAAGTCTCCAAATTTAATTTTTATGGCATATTTACTGCTAGATGCTTCTTTTGCTATAATTTTTAATAGGTTTATATAGACTTATGGTACTGAGGCTATTTTATTATTTTTTCTATCATACGGCTCTGAGGTGGTAGACAAATGTTCGTGTACAATGTATTCATTTACCACTAGTATATATATATATATATATATATATATATATATATATATATATATATATATATATATATATATATATTATATAATATATATATATATACTATTTTGTTTTTATTTATATATATATATATATATATATATATATATATATATATAATATATATATCATATATATATATATATATATATATATATATATATATATATATAGTATGTTTTCTTCTAGTTATTCAATTTTACTTACTTAAATTTAAATATCTATACACCAAAGTTAAATATAATATATATATTATATAGTTATATATATATATATATATATATATATATATTATATGTATTAATACATTTACAATAATACAATAACATCACAAATTACTTATAACTATCACACAATATATTTATATATAGTGTATCTATAAAAATATATATTAAAACTGAATATCCTTATTTATCTAGAGCTATGGAATCAAATATAATATATACCGTATATCTAGAAAAAAAATATTAAAAAATTAAAAAAAAAACCATTCTCTAAACACAAAAGTGTTTATTATATATATATATATATATATATATATATATATATATATATATATATATATATATATATATATATATATATTATATATATATATATTATATATATAGTACATAAAAGTGTCAAAAAACTGAAGAATAAATCTAAGTTTCATGAAATTTCAAGTGAAGAAGACATTTATGCCATAAATCGAAGCTAATTTTCCAGGCTAAAACTGCCACAATTTTTACAACTTTTTTAAAAAAAATTTTTAACAATCTTTATTTTCATGCATTGAAAATAGAAAATACAGTATTTCATCATCTGAGTTATAAATTATCTTTTATAAAATTGGACTATTAAACGATATTACATAACCTTATAATAATAAAACAAGTCAAAATTTAAAATGCCAAAAGTAATTACATAATATATTTGATATTACCGGAGAAATATAACTCCAAAAAAAACAAACCAAACAGGACAATAAAGTTAACAGTTTAAAAATAGATAAGGAAAAGTATTAAAGTAATAATTATAGTATATATATAATACTATATATATATATTATAATACTATATTATATATATATATATATATAATATATATATATATTATATATATATCATATATATATATATATATATATAAATATAAATATATATATATATAATATATATATATACTATATATATATATATATATATATATATATATAATATAATATATATATATATATATATATATATATATATATATATATATATATATATATATATATATATCACCAAGGAATCCAAGTAATCCAAGGAATCCAAGTAATAATTTATATATATATATATTTATATATTATTATATATATATATATATATATATATATATATATATATATATATAATATATATATATATAGATATATATATTATCATATCGAAGTGCGAAAGTACACAATCAGTAGATATGATGAATAATCAAA
The DNA here is from genome assembly GCA_015478945.1 of Trachelipus rathkii. Classification (NCBI taxonomy): domain Eukaryota; kingdom Metazoa; phylum Arthropoda; class Malacostraca; order Isopoda; family Trachelipodidae; genus Trachelipus; species Trachelipus rathkii. The sequence continues at coordinate 55,252 of JABUQX010022255.1, forward strand.
GATGTTGAAGTATGTGTTGCGATGTTAAATCAGTGAGATCGGGGGTTAGGAATGTGAGGGGGTAAAGAATGGGATTACGGATTCATTTTGTTTTATGTAAAATGAAGTTAGTGGAGGCTTGGATGGAGAGGAAGGTGATAAGAAGGAAGTGGGTAGAATTAAGAGAGAGAAGTTAAATGAACAAGGTAAAAAAGGATAAGTATTTTAAGAGAGCTTGCAAGTAAATCAGTTAAATGTGAACAAGTTGAAACTGAACAAATCTGGAAGCAAATAAAGGAAGCGGTTGTTAGTAGTGCAAAAGAAGTATGTACATTGTCTAAAGTAGGAAGTAAAGAATTGTTAACAGTGAGTTGTGGAATGAAGAGGTGATGCAAAGCGGTTAAAAGAAAAAAGAAGCGTGTTGAATGGCGAAAGGCCAATGATGAGGTTTTAAAGAAAAGATGTGTGGAATTATCATAAGGAGGAAAAAAGGAATACTAAAAGATGCATACGTAGGAGGGGGAAAAAAAAGAGGTAAATGGAAGTTTGGAAGGAGGATGAATGGTGACTTACATGGGAATAAGCTCTACTGGAAGGAAGCGCAAAAAGTTAAGAATGAGAATAAAGGGAATCTGCTTAGAATAGTGAATAAGGATGGTGCTTTCGTAACTGATGAAATGATGTGAGGAGAGTGTGCAGGGAATACTTCGAAAATCTGCATAACATTAGCTGTAATGAAAAGGTGATAGTGAATGTGTGTGGGTTTGATGGTGCATAAGGAATAGGTATTTTGGGGATGAGGTCATAAGAAAGGATGAGGAGTAATGGGTAATGAGAATTTGAAAGAATGGAAATCCGCCGTATAGATGAAATTACTGGTGAAATGATCAAGAACGGAGGCGAGATGGTGATTATATATAATATTTAGAAGTTGTGTAACAAAGCGTTTATGGAAGGTATAGTTACGAAGGATTGGACGGAGAGCCGTAATAGTAAACTTATATAAGGGTAAGGGGGATAAGGGTAACTGAAGGAATTATAGGGTAATTAGTTTATTGAGTGTTGTAGGGAAAATATATGCTGGTATTTTGGTCAAAAGAGTGCATCGAGTGATTGAGAGACTGATTGGTGAAGAACAAGGTGCATTTAGAAGTGGTAAAAGATAAAAGTGGGAAATTTTTCAAAAAAATTCCCTTTTAAAACATTTGGGGAAAAAAAAAAAAACAAAAACATGAAACAAAAAAAATTGATAGATAAGAATAAATTGTATTTAGGTTTTATGAATTTGCAACAGGGGCGTATGATAGGGTTAATAGGGAAACTCTATGGCAGGTGTTAAAGATATATATATGGTGTTGGTGGTAGGCTTCTGAATGGAATCAAAACTATGTATGACGATAGTGTTTAGGAATTAATGGAGTTGAAAGTGATTGGTTAAATATTAATAGTGGATTGAGGCAGGGATGTGTTAAGTCTCCTTGGTTATTCAATTTGTATATGGATGGGGTTATGAAATAACTAAAAGTGGGGGTGGCTGGGGAAGGTGTTAGAATGATGGAGAATGGAAGAGAGTGGAGGGTGCCCTACCTATTATAAATCTATTATATGTGGATGATTTGGTTTTCTGTGGCGAATCTGAAGAGTTTGAGAGGATTGGTAGAGGGATTTGGCAGGGTGTGTAAATGGAGGGGTTTGAAAGTAAACGCAGAAAAGAGCAAGGTTATGGTTGTGAGTGAGGAGTCCTCGGTATGAAATTATGCTGGATGGTGAGCAACTGGAAAAAGTGTCCGAGTTTAAATACTTAGGGTGTAAGTTAGATGAAAAGGGAACGGATGATGCAAAATGCAGCAGAAAGGTTGTGAGTGGTAGGAAGGTGGCTGGAGCAATTAATTCCTTGGTGGATGTAAAGGGACCAAGTCTTGAGTGCGCTAGAGTCTTACATGAGGGTATGTTACTACCTGTGTTAATGTATAGTAGTGAAACTATGGGCTGGGATAAGAGGTATAGATCTAAAGTACAATGTGTTCAGATGGACAATCTTAGGGGCGTGTTAGGTGTGAGAGGAATTGATATAATGAGGATTGAACGTATTAGTGAGTTGTGTGGTGTGAAGAAAGGAGTAAATGAGAGAATAAATGAAAGTACATTGAAATGGTTTGGTCATATGGAAAGGATGGATGATAGTCAGCTGGTTAAGCGGATGTATAGTGGTGAGTGTGCTGGCAATCGACCGGCTGGGAGACCAAAGAAAAAGTGAATTGAGTCAGTAAAGGAACGCCTGGAGGAGAGGAATGTGAGTTTGACAGAGGCGGAAAAGGTGAATAAATAGGAGTGAATGGCGGTTTTGTGAGGGGGTATGGTTGTGGCCACCTGGACCAAAGGGACGAACCCTACATTATCGGGATTGCCAGTTGAGGGTTGTCCGTGCGCCGGTCCGTTAAGCTCTAGGGGGAATTTTCTGACTTCGGCGAGTTCTCACTAAAGGGTATAAAGGCTGGGTTTTCTTTTTGACTTGCGTCATATTCCTCTACTACTTTCCAGTGCATGCTACGCAACTTAACCCAGTCTTTAGGAGAGAAGGTGGGTGAATATATTATATATATATATTATAATATATATATATAATATATATATATATATATATATATAATATATATATAAGCATATAATATATATTATATATATTATAAATTTTATATATATGACTTAATGTACAGGACCCACCACGGCTCACAAAGAAGCGGCCACACTGGGATGAATAATCAACTCCATGGGTGGGTCCTGACTTATATCTATTTTAACTGTCAAAGAAAATTTGTATGGAGAAATGAAATTTGGCAAAAATAAATAAAAATTAAATAAATAAATCCTTACATTATAAATAATCCTAATATTATATAACAAAATCATATATTGTAAAAAAAAATATTCATTTCTTGAAGATACAAGAAACAGAGTTACTGCTAAAGTGGGAAGATTCAGATAAGATATGGGATAACCTTTTAGAAGGCGTTATGGACCATAAAGTAGGAAAATGACGACGGCGAATGGGGTCCAGTTGGGGACAATCAATGAAGATATGGCGAACAGATTGAGGGGTATGGCAACGGCAAAATTTGCAGATGAGAGGAGGGTCACGTGACAAATAGTGACTGAGTGATATTGGTTTGGCCAATACGTGTAAGCGCTTTCGTCGGTGGGAGGAAAACCACTCACCAATGCTCAGCTTTATTTTATATATATATATATATATATATATATATATAAAATATACTATATAATATAATATATATAATATATATAATATATATAATATATATATATATATAATATATATATATTATTATATATATATATAGAAAATCAACTACATAAGTCTCAAAAGAAACCACCAACATTATATGAAACTTTAAAAGAACACAACAACTCTCTCTCCCCTCACCCAAACGACATTGCAATGTTCTAGCTCGCTATTACTATTTCAAACACCATAACAAACACACCACAATAGGAATAATAATCAGGACAATCTTCAGACAAACAAGCCTAGAACACAATCCCAACCCCACATTTCCTTCCAAGACACTAATCGTGGTATCAAAACACTCAAAAACCCCAGCACAGGCCCTAGGAAATATTTCCATCCTGCACTTAAAATATCTTGGACCTTATAATCCATCCACATAACTAGATCAAAATCGTACACCAAATTATGAGCACTTAACTTCATCCTCGCAATATTCAGGAAAAAAAAGCAATAATCATATTCAAATTAAAAACCAAGAAAGAAACCATAGTTTCCCTCTTCATACCGTCCAATCTCACTGCAGTCTACCTAACCTTTCTCCTAGCTTAGACTGTCCATCATTAGAAAATACAACCACTCAAACAGTCCATAGACTTCGAATACGGAATCAAGAAATACTCAACCACCACTTACCTCATCATCTTCCAAAATATCAAAAATGTACTAAACAAAACAAAAAAAAAACATCCCGCAGAACTATACTAGTAGCCATCGGTATAAATAAAGCTTTTTATGGACCCAGGCATAAATAATGTCTTTCAAAAAATTTTACAATCCTCCATACCCAACAATTACAAAAAAGGGATCTCGGAACTTCTTATTCAGCTGCACAGCCAAGTACCAAACAAAAACTCTCTCAATAATAATAAAATTAAGAAATGGAGTCTGACAAAGGGCCATTACATATCTCCTATTTTTAAATATGTTCACAGCCGATATACCTTTCCCACAAACACCAGATACAAAACTAATAACTTATGCGACGATATATCCAACCATAATCACAGCTACCAGTCACACAATCATATGTTCAACAACTATATCCATAGCTTAACTCCTCAAACAGAACGACAGTCTCACCAGAAAAATCCTCAGTTATCCTAACTACCCATGACAGACATCAATATTCCATTGAACCCCAGGTAAAACTAAGTAATATCCTTATCACCTAAATAAATCTCCAAATTCTTGGCCTCAATTTCGACACCCACTTTACTTTCTCAAATCTTATCTTACACACAATCGATTCAGAAAATAGTAAACTAAACATGCTGTGTACATCATGGTGCCCATGTCCCTTCCCCTTCAACTTAGAAAAACTACAAAAAACAAACAAGAAAGCTGAACTCTGAATCGTTACATATGCTGCACTAGGGTAACAATCCAACACTTACATGAGGAAACAAAAATCATTCTCGTTCGAGACCATTTATTTAGACGTGATAGGCACCCAGTTTCTTTTACAGCACACCCATGCCACCTTAGCCTAGACGATCACATTAAGAAAGACATCACATAAAATCACCTTCCATATCATCTACCCAAACTGTGGCAACATCTTCAGAACCACCTCACCAACCAAACATACATACACACACAAGCATGACCTAAAAATTACCCAAACAATAGCCAATTAACCCTTTATAAATGCACATCCATCTGAAATTTCAAATTCACAGAACATCCAACCTCGCAAAAAAACAAATAACAATAGCCATATTGATGTCGGGATCCCATCCCAGCCTACAAGTATACAAACACGGATTCAAAATAAAAACACATCTCCAATATGCCAAAGATGTCTACAAGACAAGTCTCAGACACTGAAACACCTCTTTATAAGGATTCCGTTTCTTACATACGCAGAACTCACTTTCAAATCTCCTCTTTGAAAGACCTATGGGAAACATCGGTGGCCGTTACGAATTTCCTACAAGAAACATTAATAATCTATTGAAGAAAGACCAGGAGGAATGTATATGTATATATATATATATATATATATATATATATATATATATATATACTATATATATATTATATAATATATATATATATAATAATAATATAATATATATATATATATAATATATATATATAACTATATATATTTATATATATATATTAATATATAATACAGAAAGAAAAGGAGATAATATATATATATATATATATATATATATATATATAAATATATATAGAATAAGGTGAAAAAGCCTATTATGCAAGGATGTTGTAAAAAAGAAATAAATTCACTGAGGGAAAAATATTAAAAGCTGCGAACCATTTACGAGAAAGGCATAAAACGCTTAGCAAACGGAAATGGTCGCCTAAACTATAATTAAAGAAGACCTAATTGGCGCTTGGGGAAAGATCTCTGTTCGAAATTCAAAACATTTGCGCTAAAGTAGGTCATTTACGTGCGAACTACAAACATAAACAACAAAACGCATAAACTAAGGTATAACCCTAAGTCCCACCAATGTATAATTATTAGCCCAAGAATAAGGAGGAGAAAAAAACAATATGTAAAAAAAAAAACACACCGGTACATTAAAGTACAAAATCTAAAAAAAAATTAAAGTAAAGTAATAATAAAAACAACAAACAAAACAATTATATTAATAATAATAAGGAACAACATTAATAACGTTAGAAGAGAAAATGCCGTGAACGGCAGCAAGCCGAATGTTATCATTCGTTGATCACCATCAACATAAGACTTTTTAAATCTCAAACCAATAAGAACACTAAGGGCAATGCATGACATTTTATCAGTCAATATTCTCTTATCACCAAAAATACACACTAAAAACTTATTAGGTTAAAAAGGGGCTTAAATATCAACGGTATAAAAAATAAACTATAATCAATACCCTGAATATATATATATATATTATATATATATATATATATATATATATATATATATTATATATATTATAAATATATATATAAATATATAATATATATATATATATATATTATATATATATACACGTTTTATAAAATAAACTTTAAAAATCAAATAAAAGTAGTTTCTCCTTATTTATACTTAAAGAGAATAACAACATCAAAATGTAACTAACATCAAAATATAACAAAAGATGCCCCAAAGACAACAATATAAACAATTTATAGGCAGAAATCACACACACACACACAATCTCCGCTATTGATTTATGAGCACAGAAGTTCACCCTTATTCCAATGGATTGAAAAATATCTATTAATTAATAGCCCGATGTTCTGTACCACTTTTTGTTTTAATTACAATCTTTTTATATTTTATT
>JABUQX010022256.1:0-7500 GCA_015478945.1 Trachelipus rathkii
CGAAGTCTCTTTGTTGGGTGGCTTGGTGACTTTCTCTTCTGCTGGTCGTACGGCGTTCACCGATTGCCATTCGTTTCTACCTCCCCCCCGCGGGGGATTGGCGAGCACCGTTTTGGGAAAAAAATTTGTTAAAAATGTCGTCGGCAATTTCAATTAATTCCTCAAAATCATGGTTCTTCTCTGTAGTCATGAGGGAGATCTGTAATTGCTGAGGCAATTGTAAGAGAAAGAGTTCTCTAATGAATCTGGCATCGTTATCCGTTATTGAATCGAAAGTGGATAATCCGAGCATTTCTTTTATTCTCACTGCATAATCGGATGGGAGCTCTCCCTCCCTCATTCCTGATCGAAAGACTTCTTCTATCTGCATTCTTAGCGATGGTGCATAGAGTTTCTCTATTACTTTTACTAATTTAGTATAACAATCGCCTTTTAGGGGAAGTTTCAACGAATTTGTAATCTTGCTTGGTAATTTTGATGCCAGTAGTCTTACCCTCTCCTTTTGATCGATGATTTCATTAAGGTTAAAGATCATTGTTGTCTGCCGAATCCACTCTAAGGCCTCAAATTCGTTGAAGGGGGGAATAGCATTGAGGGGGAGATTCTTTTTTCTTCCTTTTCTCCCTAAGAGAGTGGGGGAAGGGTGACTCTTCACCAAGTTTGCTGCTTCATGCTCTCCTTGGATTCCGCTTTCCGACTCTGTCTCGTATAGTGACGAGTCACCTTCTTCATTTACCCCCTCGACAGGAGGGGCTACTTCTGAGGGAGTGTGATGGGGTCTTGACGATTGAGACCGAGTCACGATAGCTACGTTGCTTCTCTTCGTTTGAACTCTGAGCGACTTTCTTTTTAAACTCGGCATTCTTAACGGTTTTTTTTTTTTTTTTTTTTTTTGGGGGAGGGTTTTAGGCTTTTTTGTTTTGGGTTTTTTTTTTCACTGTTTTTTCGGGGAATTTGAACTGTTTTTTTTTTTTTTTTTTTTTTGTGTTGTGTTTTGTTGTGTTTTTGTTTTTTTTTTTCTCTTTTTTTTTTCACTTCACTGTCTTAATTAGGCACTGTTTGAATTAATTCACTGTTTGACACTCTTCACATCAGTTAGGTATGGGTGTTCAAGGTTGCTAATGGGGTCACCATTCTTTGTAATAACCCTTTGACGAGTTAATACAGTGATAATGAAAAGGAGTAATTACTTTTTATTCTTTTATTCCTAAGACTAATTAAATCACATAGTAGGTAATGATATCAATGTAAGAACAATTTAAAATGCAATCAATTTGTTGTTCAACACAATAGGCTAATTCACAGTCATTAATAAAATGGGTGAAAGTTAATATAACAAGTCCCTACAATCAAACACAATTTTCCGGTTCTTTTCAATGAGCCGGAGCTCAAAATGCGACCTCTTTTCTTGTATCTTAAGGCCTTACTGCCTTCCTTCCCTCGAAATGCCAGGCATTTCGCGGGCGGCATAGCAGTGACTCACTCTCACAAAAATAGTGCCATACAAAAGGTTGTTAAATATTTCTCATATATAATAAAATTAATAGTAAAATTTGACATACAGAGCTACTATGAGAGGTGTACATAATTATTGTGAGGCAAGGAGAAATCCTGCCGTCACAAGGTCTATCGTAGTATCTGACTTATTCTGTCCTACTCTATTGCTTATTATGTAATGATTATAAATAGATTATAAGGGTTATTGTGTCGAAATTTCAAACATTTTGCAATTATCACAGAGGAAGCTTTCTTCTCTCTGTTTTTGCAAACTGTTTGATTGCCGGGGGGGTAGCATTTGATGTGAGAAATTTACATTTTCACATACAAACAATACTGCTTATTATATTTTAAAATTATATTTTGTGCCCACCGCTAGGTGGCGAGAGAGATCTGAAATTGTAACGGGTAGAAGGCATCCTGGATGCCTTATATGAGGAGAGTCTGCTGAGATATGGCGTAGCGAGAGGCTGCATCGACGCAGCTTCTCATATATTCAAGCCTATTGAATAACTATTATTATAATAATTATAGTGAATTCCTATTGTTATAAAAATTACCATTTAATTACCCAAGAAACAAAACGATTTTATACCAATTCTGGCAGCATATCAAAATTACATGCCTAAGTGCCGAATCATATCATTTAGCCGGCAGGTATTGCTGTGATATAATAAATTATGGGCCATGTTATCTGTGTTCTAAAATGAATTACCCATTGTTATTATTTTGATTACACAACTGATTATCATCATCTGTCATACCATTTATTTCACGTGCATTATTAATAAAATTTCAAAAGCAGAAGAAACCTTCTCAATCATCCTCATTTAATTAATTACTTATTTAATTTGCCTGGTTTGCAACATTGCAATACCAGTGCAATTTGGTGACAATTGCACTGGTATTGCAATGTTGCAAACCAGGCAAATTAAATAAGTAATTAATTAAATGAGGATGATTGAGAAGGTTTCTTCTGCTTTTGAAATTTTATTAATAATGCACGTGAAATAAATGGTATGACAGATGATGATAATCAGTTGTGTAATCAAAATAATAACAATGGGTAATTCATTTTAGAACACAGATAACATGGCCCATAATTTATTATATCACAGCAATACCTGCCGGCTAAATGATATGATTCGGCACTTAGGCATGTAATTTTGATATGCTGCCAGAATTGGTATAAAATCGTTTTGTTTCTTGGGTAATTAAATGGTAATTTTTATAACAATAGGAATTCACTATAATTATTATAATAATAGTTATTCAATAGGCCTCCCCCCTCCCCTATAGTTTCATTACTATTAAGTCGTGACTGAGCGACGAAGTTGTTCTCACAGCTGTCAAAATAAGCCCCGCCCCCTTTTTTCCGGTACTTTGTACAAATAAAGCGCCATCTTTTGAGTTGATCATTCTTTAAATCTAAATTAGGTGCTTTATAAGGATTTACGAACAAAACTTGGTACTTTCTAATTAAATCATTAACTAATTCATATTCGCAAAGCGGTATATTTAAAGAGACAGCGGCTAGCGGGAGGATAGAGTTCCGAACATGCTTGGAAAAATCAAAAGCTTCGTTGCAAAGAGAAATACTACGTCTAGTGCTGGTATCTAGTAAAAAATGGTACCTAAAGTCAATGATGAACCCGTGTTTTTTGAGAAAAGGCATGCCTAAGACATTGAATTTAATATCTGAAGCGTAGGCATGCAAGTCATAAGGTCTGCCCAACCCCAAGTCAACTTTAGTCATTATTTTTTTATAAATATGGATACAGCCTCCGTTCGCGGCCCTGGCACTCCCAATCGGGGCCTCCTCCTTATCCAATTCAGTAGCAATTAAAAGGTCGAGGCAACTCCCACAGTCTAGTAAATAAGTCTCATTGTTAGTTGCGTCCGAAATATAATACAATTTATCAAAAACTACTTCTTTAACAGCAGCAACGATTTTAGTTGAGTTGCCAGAAACTTCCACCACAGCATTATCAGACAAGTCACATGCATTATTTCTTAAAATTAATGATCCCTCATGCTTATCGGAAGAAGAAGAATCTCCTTCATCTCTAAAACTAATACAATTCATTTTCAGAAAGGGAATTTCGCCCCTTTCATTAATTACAAATTCATTTTTATCATTATTTTTATCAATAAGTATAGATTCACAAGTCAGAATCGCCTCCATTCCCGCCTTCTCCCCAGTGACTGGGGCAGGGGGATAGGTTGACTCCGTCGGTGGAGGCAGCGACTCATTCACAAAGCTATTGTTTTCAAAAGTCACAGCGTTATTATTTTCAATACAATTATGAGAACTTACAAAACCGTTATTGCCATCACTACGACTATCATTCCTAGTTCTACAATCATTATTATTATTATTGCTATTATTGTTATTAACCTCATCATGCGTTGAGTTACAATTTAAAGTTGAAGATGACTCTACTCCTACTGACTCAGTGACAAGCGACTTCTGTGGGGGAGGGGGTGAGTCACTAGGAATCCCCCCCTGCCCTTGATCATCCTTACAAGTGATATTTAGGGGGGGGAGGAGAAAGAAGAATGTCCTTTGAAGGAGGAAATTTTATGCGAGTTAGCGGCAAACTACCCATACCATGTGACTGTTAATGGATCGCCGATACAATTGAGGAGTAGAACCATAGCTCCACATCTTTTTGAGAAAGCAAGGGAGGAAATCAATAAATTATTGGACGCAGGGGTCATTTCGCGGGGGAGAAGCAATTGGGGTTTTCCAACTAGCTTTTTGCCAAAGTCGGACGGAAGGGTTCGTTTGGTCGTTGATCTGAGGTTATTAAACCAAAGATCAACCTCTGACAATTTTACCCTACCCAAGATTAAGGATATTATTTTGCAATTGCAACATTGCAAGTTATTAACAAGGCTAGACGTTCGGCAAGCTTACTATAACGTGCCAGTCAGCGAGGAAACAAAGAAATATTTCACTATTACTTGTCCTTTTGGTAACTACAGCTTTAACTATTTAATACAAGGACATAAGTGTTCTTCTAGTGCCTTCCAGCGCTTCATGTCAATATTGCTTGGAGATTTAAGGAATGTTTTTGTATATTTAGATGACATCTTAATTGCCAGTTCGACTCTTGAAGAGCATGTTGCAATGTTGGAGAAAGTTTTGGAGAGATTAAAATATATGAAAATTTATCTGAACCCAGAAAAATGTGTACTTGCAGTCGAAGAAACGGACTTTCTAGGTTTCAATGTTAGCGAGAAGGGGGTTAAGCCTAGTAAGGAGAAAATCGATGCAGTGGTGAATGTTGCAAGGCCAACAACCATCAAACAACTTAGGGCTTTCCTCGGTCTATATAATTTCTGCCGAATCAACATAGTAGGGGCGGCTCAATTGTTGCAACCCCTAACGAAAATGTTGAAAGGAAAACCCGCCTCCAATAAAAGGATTTCCTGGGGGGTAGAAGCCGAGCGAGCGTTTCTAGAAGCTAAAGCAGCAATGGTGAGTGCCACCCTGTTGTCGTTCCCTGATGAAGGAACTGAGTTACTAGTATACACGAAGGTAAGCGAACTCACTATAGCTAGTGCACTGATGGGAGAAGAAGATAACCAAACAAAGATTTTCGCGCTTTATAGTACCATACTCACCGAGGCAGAAGTGGCCCTACCTCAGCTGGTTAAGGAGCTCTTATGCGTCAAAAACAGTTTACAAAAATATGCTTACTTAATTGCCAATAAGAGAATCACTGTCTGTACTAGCAACAGTGGGTTAATCACAGCTTATATGAAAAAGAGTGCCGAAAAAATTCATAATATTCGAGAGGTAAATTTATTGAATGCCATTGCAAATTTTGACGTTGAATTTAAATTGGTCTCTAAGGCTAAAAATAAATTGGCGATAATTTTAACAGAATTGGCTAACGAAAGAGATAAAATCATAGAGGCTGGGGAGTTGCAATTGCAACTGGCTTGTATAGAAAATGGGGAGTGGGCGTGGCCAAAACAAAATACTATGGAGACGGAGTTACAACTGGAGGAGGAGTTTAGTGGATGGAATTCTCTGAATTCCGTAGTGGAAGGGTTGAGCCCTTTAAATCGCACGTTAAAAGAAAAAGACTTACTGGAGTATTATAATAATAATAATAAAAATAATGATAATAATAATAATAATAATAATAATAATGATAATAATAATAATAATAATAATAATAATAATAATAATAAAAATAATAATAATAATAATAATAATAATATAATAATAATAATAATAATAATAATAATAAAATAATATAATATAATTATAATAAATAATAACAAAAGCGGTAAATAATAAATGAAATAATAATATGAATAATAATAATATTAATAATACTTAATAATAATAAAATAATAATAATAATAATAATGAATCAATTTTACATTAGCAACAAAAGATTTCAATTTAGAAAATAATAAAATAAATAATATTTATTTAAAAATAATAATGAATATATAATAATAATATGAATGAAAATTAATAATGATAATAATAATATAATAATAAAAGCGATAGTAGTAGTAATAATAATATGAGTAGTAGTAGTAGTAGTAAGTAGTAGTAGTAGTAGTAGTAGTAGTAATAATAATAGTGGCAATGATAATAGTAGCGAAGCTGGTAATGATAATGACTTTGAGAATTTTGTAATAAATACTATAACTTACAGTAAAAAAGGGTTAAATGGAATGATGAAGAAAATTCAGGATGGAGTAGATTTCAAGGAAATAGCTATAGAACAGGAGACTGATGGTTATATAAGGGACCTAATAAAGGGGCTGAAAACTAGTGGATTGAAGGCCTGCTACAAGGAATTCATCCATCGGGGCAAAGAGCTGTCTTTGGCGGTTGATATCTCTACGGGCACAGCTAGAATATTAGTACCGGAAAATCTGGTGGATGATGTCATAGAAATACATAATACAAATCACTTGGGAATTAAACGGACCTTGACTATTCTGAAAGCGGATTTTGCCTTCAAGATTTATGCATAGTAGAGTAAAAAAATTTATACAGAGTTGTGATGTCTGTCAAAAAAATAAGAGTGTTAGAAGGATATCTCCAGAATTCGGCAGATTTAAGGAAGTCTCGGAGAAGTTTGACACTCTCCATGTGGATTTATGTAAGTTTCCGTATAGTATGGGGTTCAATTATCTGCTTGTTTTTATTGATAGATTTAGTAAGTATCCCTTCGCCTACCCTCTTAGGCAGGCGACGGTCGACTCGGTTTTGAATGTGTTAGTGAGCGAAATTTTTCCGTTCTGTGGCTCTATAAAAAGGCTCATCTCGGACCGGGGAAGCCAGTTCACTGCCAAATTATTTAATGACGTGTGTAACCTACTCAACATAGATAATATTGTCACGACGCCTAATTCCCCTCGTTCAAACGGACTGGCGGAAAATTTGAACCAAGCTCTCATAGTGACACTAAGGTGTATGATTAATGATAGGGAGAATGAAGGGTTAAAATGGCCTGAAATTTTGCCTTGGGCACTGTACTGTTTGAGAATTAGCCCTATAAATGACCAAGGAGTCACTCCCAGTGTTCTTATGTTTGGCCAGAACCTATCAGTGCCAGGAAGCTTGTTGCAGAAGGAGGCACTCAGTGCCACGGTCAGTCAAAGTGCCTATTTAAAAAAATTAGTGGCCTTAATGCGTAGGCCTTTGGCACCACATGTTGTATATAAAAATAAAAATATATTTATCCCGAAAGATCTCCACAAGGCAAAGGCCGTGTTGGTGAGAAATCAACAGTACAATGTAGGAAAACTGTCAGAGAGATACTCAGGACCCTTCAAGGTGCTACGAATAAAAAAGAATAACGTTTATATTTTAAAGCATGGGAAAGAGGCAGTGGAAAATTTAAGAAATGTAAGAATTTTTCATAACATAACTGATAGGGACGCTGAAACCCAAGGGAAAAATAAAGTTAAAAAAAAAAAAAATATATATACAGATAATAATAATAAAGAAAAAAAAAGAGAGAG
>JABUQX010022256.1:12500-15000 GCA_015478945.1 Trachelipus rathkii
ATTTCAAATTGCTTCGATCCCTGATCATCTATAAATACCAGTGTATAGACTGTCAGTCCTGCTACACAAAGGAAACTTCCCTTCAATTATTGATCAGAATTTCGAAGCATAAGGGTATCTCATTCAGAACAAATTTGCCATACACCAACCCGGAAACATTCGCTATCCGAGATAATGCATTTCAGCATGATTACCCCATCCTAAACGATAATTCTCAGTTTTGAAACCCTTTAAATCCATAAAGATGGCTGTATCATCGAATCTTTGTTCATATACAATTTTCGTATATCCCTTAATATCACTTCAACCTCTACTCAACTTCACACAATCTAAATTATATATATATATATATATATATATATATATATATAGCAGTAGTATATATATATATTTACATACAGGACAAATAGATATACGTTATATATATATATATATATATATATAGTTATATAATATATATATATTATGTTGCCATACATTATTAGTTATATATAGTTAGTTATATATATATATATATATATATATATATATATATATATACATATATTAAGTTTATTTGTTATATATAGTATATATATAAGTTATATATATATTTGTACGATTTAGCATATGGTTATATATATATATATATATATATATATATAGATATATAAGTTATATATATATATATATATATATATATATATATATATATATATATATATATATATATATATATATATATATATATATATTATATATATATATATATATATATTTATATTAATTTAATTGCATTCGTAAACTTCTCAAATGTCCTGCTGATTTTGAAATCGATCCGTTTCGCTCAATTAGTTACGAAGAATTCTTTAAAATTTCGTAGCCAAAATAACATCGAAACCAATGTTGGGGAATTGAAGAGAGACTCAGATGCCATTTAGCTTTTATTAACAAACGTCATAATTACCATTAAGCATCAGGTTCTGTAAAAACATATAAAACAATACTATACTAAATACAATTCTAATATTTAAATAATATAATAAAATGAATAAAATAAATACATATAAATGTTTTAAGCACTACATAGAAATTTATCAATTTTGTTATCGTCTTTATTATTATTATTATTATTATTATTATTATTATTATTATTATTATTATTATTATTATTATTATTATTATTATTATTATTATTATTATTATTATTATTATTATTATTATTATGTTTGTTCAAGGGATTTACTTTTGATTATTCAAATATAATGCAAATATAATACCTGGAACATTTCCGACATGGTTTCTTCTTTGTTATTTTGGTCTTCTTAATTAAACTTAAACTAAATTAAACTTGGTTTTTTCCTCATGACTTCTTTGACTTTGACACTCACTATTCAATGCTTCTTGTGCTCTTAGAATCTGCCGGCAAAGTGCCTCTGCCTACGCAGTTTTAATACGTCACTTGGACGTTCTATTCCAGTGGATTCCGCCCTTTTGCAATATTGCATTGTGATATTTGCAATGATTAAGATTAAAGAACTTGTATTTTATGCAGTTACATTGCTAAATTTTTAACCATTTATTTACTATTATTTATTTATTCTAATGTTAAATAAAAATTAACATATATATATATATATATATATATATATATATATATATATATATATATATATATATATATATATATATATATATATATATATATATATATATATATATATATATATATATATATATATATATATATATATATATATATATGTATGTGTGTGTGAATCAAATCTGTAATAACCAATCACCTCATTACCCAATTTCAAATTTCTGAGTTAATCACGTATATCTTCCTTCTTCTCATGTGTGTCTGAAAGTTTTGGTGAGTCCTCTTAACATTATTATTAGTATTTTTTACTCTTTTGTATTTGTGATTTGCCATCTTTATTTTTTTATTTTGTATTTTTTTCATTTTTTTTTGGTGTATTCATTGTGCGTGTACTTGTCATTTACCAATTTGACTTTAACTTATTCCCTCTTTGCTTGTACTCATCATTTACTATAGTAGGTATATAGTTTAAAGTTTTGTTACTATTTTGTGGGTATATGTTTCTATTTCTTATATATCGTGTTTCATTTAGTCTTTTTTTATATTTTTATTTTTGTTTTATTTATTATTTATATTTATTTTTTATTTTTTATCTCAGCCCTCCAGTTTTTTTTAAGAAACTTCGGTACCACATCTCATCATAAAATGTGGAATGAATTTTTAAGTCATCAAGCAAAGCTTTTTCAAATGACAACAATGCTAGAGAATGAAGATAATCGTTCTTGTCCTCGAGATGACCTATAATGCTGTTTTATCCTCAATAATGCGTAATGCACTTAATTATTATAATTCTATAAGATTAAAACTTATAGAATTTTAATTAATAGCTGAAAATAAAACTCACCACTTTCAAAACGTTTTAAAAACTGAACGATTATAGCATGATTACTCTAATAGCACAAAAAAATCGTAATTCTT
>JABUQX010022256.1:20000-21834 GCA_015478945.1 Trachelipus rathkii
AGAATAAAGATGTCGATAATTATTCTTCTTCTAACGCTTCTATTACCAATAAATTCAAATTAATATTTAATTTGCATTCTCGAGCAGCCAACGTGAATAAAAATTTCGCTAGTCAATATGATGCTTGCGGTAACTCGACCGCCTGCCTTTTTGAAGAATTTAAGTTAGACAGGTGCGAGCGCATGAAATTACTCGCGGTGAAACACTATGAAAGCTTGAGAAAACTTAACAGCAAGCAAATACTTTGAGCGAGAGAAAAACACATTTTAGGAGCCTTCTTTAATATTCCTTCATTTCTCGCTATCCTTAATTTAAAAGGAAAATGACGAACAATTATTTTTTTTCCCATTCTATCAGGGTTGCCACATTGGCTATTTGATTTCCAAATTTCACAAAAATTAAAGCAATAAATTATATCCAGTATTTAAGTGTCGAAATTTCCATAAAAATAGTATATTGATAAATACAGATAATAATGCGAATATTTTAATTAAATTTTGTAACTAAGAAAAACAAAGAGGAACAATACAATAAAAATCGAGAAATAGACTAGTTTGACTCTGTTTCGTAAGAACTTAGTGTCTGTGTAGATGTGCGTGTTCATTCTAGTAGAGATGCTTTCTGTAAGCTCTGTCACTGTGCAATAAAATGTTAATTTTTTCTCCAGAAGAACAGGAGGGCAGAGTTTATCTTCAAGTGAATATCAAATTTGCAGATAAGCTTTGCATTTCAATTCCATCAATTATATATATATATATATATATATATATATATATATATATATATATATATATATATATATATATATATATATATATATTATATATATATATATATATAGTTAGCAATATATATAAGTATATATATATATATATATATAGTATATATATATAGGTAATCCTTGGTAAGATATCGAATATTTTTCCGATAATCGTGTTATGGGATGTCGTTGTTAACCATATATTTAACTATCGTCTGTTTCGAACACGTAAGAGTGACTTTGGCTTCGGAAATTTCAATAAAATATTTTTTAAAAATGAAATATTTGTTTATAATACGTAATATACTAACAAATGTGTTATTTAAAATAAAATTTATTAAAAATAAAATAAAATTCGAAAATTTGAATTGTGATATATTTGCATAAATTTTACCTAAAAAAAAATTTTTTTTTTAGTAATTACGTATATATTTTATATATTTTTTATCTTTTTTAACCGAATCCGCCAATACAAAAATACGCTGTCGCGTACATATATGCAGTAGACCGCTCGTGGAAGCGCTTTGTTTTAACGCAAGTTTCCTTCAATGCGAGTGGTGACATACTTTTTTTTTTACACGGTCAACGCTCGCTATGGTATTTGATTAGTAAAAAAATTTATGAGAGAAAATATATATATATATATATATATATATATATATATATATATATATATATATATATATATATATATATATATATATATCGATCTAATAAAATAATCTCTTATATTTATAGGTAAATGTGTGCATAAATTATATTTTTTTTAACATCGATTGCATGCAATCAAACACATTCTGTAATTCAAACGACACGACAACTCTTTAATGGCAATATTAAAAAATCGATTATCTTTTCTAAAAATACGAGAGTGGCAGGATTACCCTAAAAATGGACTAATATAAGGTATATATATATAAGGTATATATATATATATATATAAGAGCAGCAGATATATATATATAAGGCTAAGGGGCGTTATGGGTTAAGGCGAAGCGGCGCACGAACGCGAAAGCGTTTCACGATAATGCGAAAACGAGCTAAACACCATCTTAATGGAACGAAGTAATACCG
>JABUQX010022257.1:0-25168 GCA_015478945.1 Trachelipus rathkii
TAATAAATTAGTTAATAAAATCCTAGCTAGTGTAACTTTATATACACATGATGAAATTAAAGGTCTCATAGATAAAACAAACTTAGTTGAAATTACAGAGTTGGACAATGAGAATAATAAATAAATATGCTGACTGCGATGAATTCACATTTGAAAGCGCAGATGAAATGCGCAGATAAAATTTTGCGAAAAATTGAATTTTATGCCCTCAGCATTTTATCTCTCATAAGTGAGGTTCAAAATAAAATATAGCATGCAAAAATATTTCCTCAAATAATGCTCACAATGTTACCATCTGACTGTTTAAAAGACCCGAACTTCAGCTTCCTTAATTTGATGGAAAGCCTGAAGTTGATAGAATTTATAAAAAACTTGAAGCAAATTTATAAAGAGAAAAATATAGATAAATTTGCTAGGCATTCATGCTTAATGAAGCAAACTTAAAGTTCCAGCTAAAATTTTAATACGAAAAAAGCCCTATGGAGATATGATTTATGATATGGCCAAAAAATTGCTTAAATGTGCTTCAGCAACAAATCTTACAACAATATTCAAGTTATTTGAAAAACTGATATAAACTAAATTAACTAATTGTTTACACTTGATAGTGAAGGCTTAGATTAATAGAGAAGTCAAGTAGACTATGCTAAAAAATAACGTGTTAAGTGATTGGAATATGGCCTGTGAAAATAATTGCCAGAAAAACATAAACCAATATATCAATTATTACAAATGAATAGCTTAATCCAAATTTAGATGAAATCTTAATAATGCATTTGAAGTTCATAATAGAATTGGTAAGAATGAAAAGAAATAAATCAAAATCACATTCCTTCTACACCACAACTAAAACGACATCACAAGTTGAGAAAAAAAAAACAGTCGATGTGGCTGATAAATATTGATAAAAAACTAATATTGAGTAAAAATAAAAATTAACTAATGATTTTTACACTTGGATCAGTGAGGCTAGATTAATAGAAAGTCAGTGATACTTAAAATAACTAGTAAGGTGATTTGCCAATTATTTTTTGTGGAATTAATTGCCAGAGCAAAATCAACCCAATATATTTTCTTTTAACTAATAATCTTATCGCAAATTTATAGGCAACTCACGACTATTTTTTATGAAAGTCTATAATAGGATTAGCTACGAGATGAGTATTCTCTGCAATGGGAAGGGCTGTGGGATACGCTACGTAAACTGTGGCACAAGTTGAAGAAAAAACAGTAGCTTTAGCTACTAATATGATGTAATCAAAAACAAAAAACCAAACACTGAATCAACAAAAAAGTTGGTGTTCTAGTTTGTCAACATTGCAAACAATGAGATTGCATGGAGCATAAATTGTATAGTTGTCCAAAATTCAAACAACCTGAATCAATTTCAAAAAATTAAAGAACTAGGAGGAGGAATTAAATCTTGGAATGTAAATGGAATGTTAGAAAATAAAAAACTTTATTAATTTAATAAAAAACATGTAAAAATTGTAATTCATGGCACTCAGCATTTTTATGTATAAACAACAAAAATGGAGCTAATCCAACTCAAAAACCACAAAACAATAAAATAAAAATAATGCACAGAGCCAGAAATCACAACCATGTGTGACTAAATGTTACTCCCTGTAAAGAAAAATCCTTTGCTTCCGAAACAATGTAGCAAATTGATTGTTATTGAGTTCCTTAAATGTAACAAGTAGTCAAAACATAATTCTTCCTACCTTCACCACAACTTGTATAAATAAAAACAATAACAACCAAGATTTGAGGGTTTTATACGATTCTGGGTCTGAAAATAAATTTTATATCGCAGACAGTAGCACAAAAAATTAAATATAAGGTTGTACAGTCTGAAATAATGCTTAACATAAAAGGTTTCAATGAAAGCAAATTTTACAAAACTTCTATTATTGAAATTGATATAAAAATAATAATAAAAATAACAGTATTGTTGCAGCTGTAGTCCCTTCAATACAAACCAGAGTGAATATACCTTCCCTCAAATTGTAAAAGCTTTTGATGAACAAAAAATACCTTTAGCTGATAAGCATCTAAGAAATAAAAATAATAGGGAAATCCATATACTATTAGGTGTGAATGGAGCCCACATACTACCAATAAAGATGCATTTTCATTGGGTTAACAAACAACAGTTCACTGCTTTATTACACTTCTTTAGGAATCTTATTACCTGGGGACTAAATAAATTAATAAAAAATTTGCCATATTTGAAGTATGTAAAGAAATTTACAGAGCATGGCCGACTTAGCTCGCAAAAAATTCAAAATAGAAATAAGATGGAATGACTAGAAATGGATTATCTCTATCTCATCTTCTAGCCTCAAAATGAATTAATACTAGCATAGAATTGGGATGCCATGATCTTAGTAGATAAACGATTTTATTTACAATACATTAATTATGATAATTATTGATGTAATTTAACTTCTTTTTGATAACCAAGAATGTAAAACACTTAATTAAAAATACACTTGTAGATATGGATACAGGTCGATTGATTATGTCTTCAAAATGGAATATAATAATTAATAAATTTTTTGACAAATAATTTTTATTTGGTAATTCTGTATTGAAATCAATACTTAAAAATAAAAAGAAGCTCTAAAATTAGAAGCATATAATAATGTCATATTTGACCAACTTAACCAAGTATCATTCCACCTGTTGAAATAAATAACAATGAAAAAATAAATAATAAAAGTTTCACTTCTGCTCTATCAATGCAGTATTTTAGAACCGTCACGTAGAAACGACAAATATGCAGAATTGTATATTGTCGAACCATATGTGATAAAAACAACCAACTTAATAATTGTCACATAATAAGTAGCTTGCAGACCTTATATTTAAATAAAATAGATGATATTGCATTAACACTACTTAGATTTAATAGTATCTTCTGGTATTTGACTTGGAGAGGGCTTTTCACCAGATTAAATGCCTTTGAAGGATACAGAAAAATTCCATTTTTTTGAGGTTTCAAAATATAAAAGAAAATGATTTTTAGTGTTAAAACATGAGTTAATGCGACTCCCCTTTTGTATTAGATGTAGCCTTCCATTCTCATGGTATGCACTTATTATAATATTATATTGCGATGTTCATGACATGGATGAGTTGGAGTATGAACTGTAGGAAGATTTGTATAACCTTCTTAATGCGATAACTTAGGTTATTCTTCAAAAATCTCTGATAAGTGAAGATTATTCTTGCTTAATCATAAGTCTCATGTGACTATTTAAACAATTATGGGTTCAATTTGCAACAATTTCAGTAGTAATTCAACAAGTTAAAAAATTAACATATAAGTGAGTTATACAATACGTAATGTAGATGAGCCCTGAGTAAATAATCATATTAAACTATTAGTGATGATGTGGGAATTCATAATGATACCTTTAATATAATAAAAATAATGAATGGATCCCACAGCAACACTTTGAGATCTAATTTATCTACTATAAATGGTCCTATTTTACCCACTAAATAGTTGGGTTTTCCGGGAAGTTAGAGCCACAATTATTTTTAGCATAAAGCTACACACAATAACAAGATTATAACATTGGGAACACAAAACTAAATAGTAATTAACTAAAATATAAAAATTGTATTTTGCTCACATATAATAAATAATTGAAAAAAAACAGTACTAAAAAGATTTATTGGGGAGTATGCTTCTTCATGTAGTATTATAGCATTTACTGATGCTAGTAAGGACATTTATTGTAGTGTCTTATATTTACAAATACAGATGTATGAGAGTGCATTTTTTGTGGCCAAACCGACCTAAATTGCTTTTAATCAAAAAATAATAACAGATCTATTGCAGTTCTAGAGCTATTTGCTGTAAAATTTGAGTTCAGTGTCTAATAGAAATGATTGACAATTTAAGCTAATTGCTTTTAACACCTTTAAAAAATAAAATAAATTATCAGAATTTTACGCAAGATTCAGACGATTGAAGGAAATTGGTATTAAAAAGCCATCGAGCGGCACTAGAAAAATCGCTCATTTTACAGTTTCTTACAAATCTGCTGAAATTTTATTGAAACTGCATGTGAAAAACACGCCGATAACGTTTCATCCATTGTGAAGGATCTCAGAATCCCAGTGATTATGTTACTCGATGTTTGTTTCATATATAGTTTATTAAAAATTTCAACTTTTATTTAAATGGTCCTATATTAAATAACATAATAAACGACTAAAATTTCACTGTCCAAATCCTTATAGTAAGTAATAAGATACGAGATTTTTATATATGATTATTATATAAATCAACTTTTTCCTTTTGTACCGCTCCTAAATGAAAGATAATTTCTTGAAAATAAATCTATCTTTTAATATTACATTTTGTAAGAAAATTTATTCATAATTTAAAGCTTAAAGTAATGAGAAAAAACCCCATTTGTTATCCAAATTGTGATCTAAATGCTATGATATTGCTTCATATGAAGAAAGTTTTAAAGTTGTCATTTTTAGCATATCACAAGAAAAATTTTTCCGAATACTATCAATATTAATAAACCCAAATAAAACTATAGAGAAACAATTTGGTTCACTACACTAATCTATTTTCTTGATAAAACAATCTATAATCTAGAGTAAGAGTAAATTTTGCAAAGCTTAAATGGCTGAGTTTTAAATACAAAAAAATCATATTGTTGCATCAAAATCATTCACTAACTGAAATAATAATTAAAGAATTACATGTAAAAATGAAACATGCAGGTGTATATAAACGTCTAGCTATAATAAGAAAGGAGTTTTATATTCCAACAGCATACTCAGTAGTTAAGAAAAACATTAATAGGGCTGTGCCTTTATGTAAACCAAATCGTGAGATATTACTGTGTTAGCTGACGACTGTGTGTTAGAAAACGTGAGCATAGGATAGGTTTTTGTTGAGTAATGTTAGGTTGCCCTAGGAATTTTGACTGATGTACTACGTTTTATTCATATGTCATGATGATGTTAATTTCGTATATGCGTGACACTTGGATGAAGGCGGCGTCAATTCATGGTTCAAGATGCTGGTGTCTTTGATAGATTGGTCACTTTGTTACGGGTTTTTGTTAGAAATTACTCCTTTAATTGTTGTTGATATGTTGGAAAAGCGGGGATACATTAAGTTTTGTATGTCCTGTTAGCTATTTTGCATTTGATAGGTAGGGAATTTAGTGAACGTTAGCAGATTATTCATACGTGAGGTAAATCAGGTTTGTCGTTGTGCATTATATTCTTAGTTCAGGTTATGATGTGCTAGTTTTATTGATGTGAAAACTTTGCTCGGTATATAAGGAACTTATTTTTATGTTATGTTTATCCAACAGGATACTCGAAATATGACAGGAATCAATAGATCAATAGATCCTGGATGGGTGGGTGGGGTTTAGAGTGCTGGATCGGTGGTTTGATTTACTTATTTACTGATTTACTGCTTTAAAATCAGTAAACTATTACACTTCACTTTATTCATTTTATTTTATTCAAACTTTATTTTTATTTATTTTATTAAAAGAACTTATTTTTCATGTTATGTTTGGATAAAACTTTGTTATTTTTATGTTGTGTTTGGTTAAAACTTTGTTATGTTTGCAATTATTAATTGGGGTTTATGATATTTAGGTAAGGTAATGATGAATTTATTCTATTTTTATTTTTTTTGCTAAATATTACGATGTTAATGTGAAAATTAACATTGATATGTTAGGGATATGTATGAGAAAAGTGTGAATAGGTTACGTTTTGTACGATGTGTTAGGTACTTTACTGTTGTTAATTGTGGAACTTTGTTGATGTTAGTAGATTATTCCATGCGACGGTGTGTTAAAGGTTATTTTGTTCGTTGCCCTACTTATATTTCTTCAGTTTAGGTAATGCCTATGTTAGCTTTCCCTTAATGCGAAAGACATTGTTACGTTGATCATATATTCGAATAGTTAGTATATACTAGGAACTTATTCTTTGTGTGCTAATTGTTTACCCTAAATGTATACTCGAAATGTGATTGAATCAGCTTAATAGAGCAAAAAGTCATGGAGTGGTGGGAGGGAGGGGAGGGAAGGTGTTGATTGGAAACATTTACTGAATTCTAAATTTTCAAAGCTTGAAAATGTAATGCATATTTATACTTTACTATGATATTTTCAAAGAACTTATTTTTTATGTTATGTTTGGGATACAAACTTTTGTTCTGTGTGCATTATTCGATGTCTGTATGAGTACTTAAGGCTATGGTAAATTTTGTATAATATTCTGTGTCAAGGTTGAAATTACACGTAATTGTTAGAGATATGCTGAAAAAAAGTAATGATATGGTTACGTTTGTATGCAATTACTTACGTTACAGGTGAAGTGTGGAACATTGTATGTTGAACAGTTTTAGTGCGTGTCGTAGTGTGTTAGGTATGTTAGTTAAGTTATTTTGGTGTTTTAAAGGTAATGGTAATGTTAGCTTTATAATGTAAAAACATTGTTATGTTTCGCATATATTCGATGGTCTAGTATTATAAAGAACTCACCTTTGAGCTTATTCGTTATCGAAATGAATTATCTGATG
Source organism: Trachelipus rathkii (assembly GCA_015478945.1). Classification (NCBI taxonomy): domain Eukaryota; kingdom Metazoa; phylum Arthropoda; class Malacostraca; order Isopoda; family Trachelipodidae; genus Trachelipus; species Trachelipus rathkii. The sequence goes on from JABUQX010022257.1 coordinate 6,587, forward strand.
TAAAACGTGTAAATCAATAGAAGTCACTAGATCAAAGGCATGGAGGATGGAGATGGATGGTGAGGGGGTTTGGCGGATGATTTACTGATGTTATCGCTTTAGAGATCAAGTTAACTATTACAGCGTTTACTATGATAATTTTATTTAAAGGTTTATCGCAAACAAAATTATTGATTAAAACTTGCAATGTTATGCAAATAAACTCTTGCTCTGTATGCATTAATTAGACAATGGTCCCCATGATAAAATTTTTGTTACTATTCTATGTCATGTGAATTAATATTGATATGATAGAGATATGATGGAACAATTGGTGAATGTTTTATTTTTTTTTGTACCCTATGTTGTTCTTTTCTTTTTTTCTTTTTTCTTTTTTCTTTTTCAATTTTTCTTTTTTCTTTTTCTTTTTTTCATTTTTCCTTTAGTTTTCTCATAGAAAGCTCGCTCACGATCTTTTCATTTTATTTTTTTCTTTCTTTCCTTTTCATTTTTCCTTTTTTCATTGTTTCTTTTTTTCATTTTTTATTTTTCAATTCGTTTTCTTTCTTTTTTCAATTTGCATCTTTGTTTTTTCATTGTCTTTTCTACACATTTCTTAACTATTTTTTAATTTTTCCTTTTCATTTTTCTTTTCATTCTTTTCTTCTCTATATAATGATAATAAACGCTGATAGCGCTGGATTGAGTTTACAACCCATAGTGTATGAATGGATCTGAATCAATATATACAATAGACAAAAGGTTATGAACGGATGGACAGGGAGGGGAGGGGATGGGACGGGTGGTTTGATTTACTGATTTAAAAATCTCAATAAACTCTTACACTTTACTATGAAATTTTATATAGAGAACTTATTTTTGTGTTATGTTGGATAAACTTTGTTATTTTCATGTAATGTTTGATAATAACTTTGTTATGTTGTGGCATTATTCGTTGGTCATATGCATAATTAGGTAGGTTGTGATAAAATTGTTAAATATAACGAATGTTAAATGTAAAAAAGCTTTGTTAACGAAGTCAGCATATGTTACTGGGTAGGATGATAATTTAGACAAGGTTTGGTAATTTTTAAACTATACACCAGTTAATGTAAATGAACTTAAAATACCAAGATCCATGCCTTGACAATTGTGTGAATAGGTTTACGTTTTTTTTGTATGCTATGTTAGTCCTTCAATGTTGTTGAGTATGGAACGTCATTAATGTTAGCAGTTTAAACTTGATGTCGTTGTTAGGTTTGTCCCTTGTGGCATTATATTCCTATTCAGATGATGTTATGTTGTTTTTTTTAAGGTGAAGCTTTGTCATGTTAGCGTATACTCGTTGATTAGTGTATATAAGACTTAATTTTACGTTAGTAATGTTTATTCAAAATGATACTCGAAGTGTAACTTGAGATAATAGATCAATAGATTATAGAAATGGTGGGAGGAGGGTGGAAGGAGGTAGGGGGGGTGGGTGGTTTGATTTACCGAATTACTGTTTTACGGTGTGTAAAAATGTAAATTTTTTAAGTTATAAACATAAAAAGAAGAATTTTTTTTGGAAAAAAAATATTTTAAACAAAATAAAATAAAAATAAATAAAATTTTTATTAAAAAAATATATATATATATTTTTAAATAAACAAAAATTAAAAAGAATTAAAATTTGAAAAATAAATTTAAATAAATAAAAATTACAATAAACATATATATATATATTTTGTTAGGTTTACTGATGTTAAAACTTTGTTATAGCATTTATCTACGTTCAGTTCAATTTGTTAATTAGGTTATGATATAATAATTATCACTATTTTAGTATTAAATTAACATTGGTATGTCATAGTTGCTATAGAACATGTGAGATTGATAAGTTTGGCCACTGCGTATCTGTCATAGATAATTTGACAACACTGTATAGAATAGCATTTATTCGTTTATTAGTATGATAGATAGGTTATGTCATGATAAATTTTTGTTAGGTTTTGTTGAAAATTACTATGCTAATGTTATAAAACATAAAGACAATAGCAAAAACATAAAATGCTTTTAATAAATTTTTTTATATTGACCTTGTGACAAACAAGAATCAAATGTATTGCGTAATGTTTCGAAAATGAATCAAGCAAGAATCATATGTATTGGTTAATGTTTCAAAAAATGGGAGGAGTTTGAACAATTTCTCGACTTGTATCTAATAACCCTAATGAAACATGAAATACAAATACAGACGTGAAACGAATTGCTCGTAAGGCCTAGATATGAAAATACAAATATCTGATGCGATTTCATGTTTAAACAAAGCTGTACATGGCATGTTGTATAGACTTTTGAACCGTTATGAATCGTTCGTGCGCTATATCCTTGTTTACTTTCTTCTGATTGGTTGAAAGAAAGAATCTCATTACCTTTGAGGACTGCTTACGGACACGATTTCCATCAGTAAAACATTTTTCGCTGTGCTGGTATGATGACATCTCCTCGCATATCTACGCTTGTTGTTGATATCTTTACGAGGTCTTTCGTTATATTTATTCGTAAACCGAATGAAGACCGATACATTGCTTGTATTCCTGCCAGAGGTTCAACTAATAGACCCTTATTCATTTCTGCTGAAGAATTCATCAAGATTATCGACATCGCAGCAGCATAGGGTAATGGAAGAATGTGTGTCATCCGATGCATCGATGCGTAGGTAAAATATCTGGCTGGGAGACAGTGAGAGAGGTTCTAATAGATTAGATGCTGCTTCTCGTGTATGACAATATTAAAAAGCCTTGATGTACGAAACTATGAGACCCATCGAGTGGTGCGACCTTCGAAGATCGGTTGAAGTTGAAGTTGAACAACTGAAAATATTTACAGCTTTGATTAAAATAAAAAATAAATTAATATCGCATCTTAACGATGTTGACATACTCGAGGACTTAATACATATAGTTCATAACAAATCAGCAGGATTATTTTACACCTGAAACATGTCTTAAGCTTATATCAAATATACAGGAGTGCGTTAAAAACTATCAGCATGGATACGTTCCACTTCTCTCTGAACCTGTAGAATGAGTACTGTTGAACCAAAATATGCAGAAAAATGGTTTAGTGTTGCATGTGGTATTTACTTTTAGCAATCCTTTCAAGTGTTGAATCTCTTCATCACTAGCCTCGCCAAATACAGCTCGGTACAATGATGTAAATGAATTAGATATGTTAAAATAAAGTGTATGTTTTTATATATATTATTCAATGCTCTTTTCATTGAAATATATATGATTTAAATGAAACTATGTTTACTTCCCACTATGTGAACTGTTGCATGTTTAGAAGTTTATGCTGGCTGTTATTCGCGCATGTTGTGGTGTTAAGTATGTCATGTTCATAGTTTAGCTCTACGAGTAAAACTGTGTTATGTTAGCTGTTATCTCCTAATAGATCAAGAAGGGTCAATAGATCATAGATCTATAGATCATGGGATGGGTTGGGAAGGGGGGGTTTCGTGATTTACTGTTTACTGCTTTAGTGTAAAAAAATGTAAATTTTTTACGTTATAAACATAAAAAAAGAATAAAATTTTTAGTAAAAACAAAAAGTTTTAAAGAAATAAAATTAAAAATTAATTTTTTTTTAAAAAACAAAAAGTTTTAAAGAAATAAAGTTAAAAATAAATAAGTTTTTTTTTTAAACAAAAAGTTTTAAAGAAAAAAATAAAAAAATAATAAAAATTTGAAAAAATAATAATAAAAAAATAAACAAACACAGTGCAATACTGATTAATTAAATGGATATTTACTACAACAGCTTCGTACCAGTTCGTTCTGTATGCATTGTTAGTTATTTTACTGTTGTTAATTTAAACCTTTGTTATTGGTTTATAGCATATTATTCCAGCGTAAGGTATGTTAGGTTTTGTCATTGTGCAGTTAAATTCTTAGTTCAGGCTATGATATGTAAGCTTTACTGATGTGAAAACTTTGTTACGTCACCATATATTCGTTGGCCAGTATGATAATTAGGTCAGGTTATGGTAAACTTTTGTTAAATGTTACTATGTTAATGTAAAAATAACAGTGATATGTTAGAGATATGTTCGAAAAAAATGTGAATAGGGTACGTTCTGTACGCAAGGTTAGTTACTTTACTGTTGTTAAGTATGGAACTTTGTTAATGTTAACTGTTTATTCATGCTTAAGATGTGTTAGGTTTGTGGGTGCACATTATATTCTTAGTTCAGGTAATATGTTAGCTTTATTGATGTGAAAACTTTGTTACGTTAGCATATATTCGCTGGTCAGTATGATGGTTAGGTTATGATAAATTTTTGTTAAATGTTACTATGTTAAGGTAAAATAGCGGTGATATGTTAGAGATATGTTTGAAAAAAAGTGTGAATATGGAACGTTCTGTATGAAACGTTAGTTACTTTACCGGTGTTAAGTATGGGATTTTGTTAATGTCAGCTGTTTATTCGGGGTTAAGGTATGTTAGGTTTGTTGTTGTACATTATATTCATAGTTCAGGTTATGATATGTAAGCTTTATTGATGTGAAAACTTTGTTACGTTAACATATATTCGTGGTCCGGTATAAAAAGAACTTATTTTTTTTCATATGATACTCGAAATATGATTTGAATCAATAGATCAGTAGATCAATAGATCAATTACTCAACAGATCTGGGTTTGGATGGGAGGATGAAGGGTGGGTTGTTTAATTTACTGATTTACAGATTTACAGCTTTAGGGTATGTAAAAATTTAATTTTTTTTACGTTATAAACATGAAAAGCATAAAATTTTTAGTAAAAAACAAAAATGCTTAAATCAAATAAAACAAAAATAAATAAAAGTTTTGTGTTATGGTATACAAAATATGACTTTAATCAATAGCTCGATAGCTCAATAGATCAGGGGTTGGGTCTTGTGGGGGAGGGGATGAGTGGGTTGTTTGATTTACTGATTTACGCTTCCAGGATATGTGAAATCGCAAATTTTTTAAGTTATAAACATAAAAAGAAAAAAAATATTATTTTTTTTTAATTTAAAATATTTTTTTATTTTTTTTATTTTTATTTTTTTTATTTTTTCTTGTATCGAAGTTACATTATAAGAAGGCTGTATACCGAATTTCATCGTTCTATGTCAACATTCAAAGTTTTAGGGCACAGTATCATCATTTAAGGGGTGTAGTGTCATTTTACCTCTTCTGTATCGAGGATACATTATAAGAAGGCTGTATACCAAATTGCATAGTTCTATGTCAATATTCAAAGTTTTGGGGCACAGCCCCATCATTTAGGGGGTGTAGTATCATTTTACCTCTTCTTTATCGATGATACATTATAAGAAGGCTGGATACCAAATTTCATCGTTCTATGTTAATATTTCAGGTTTGGAGGCCAGTAGCCCCCCTCTGGGGTGCCCATTGTCATTTCACCAAGGCTGTGCCTAAGATACATCCTAAGAAGGCTGTATGCCAAGTTTCATCGCTCTATGTCAATATCTCAGGTTTGGGGCCGTCGGCCCCCTCTGGGGTGCCCCGCGGTCATTTTACCTCACCTGCACCTAAGATACATCCTAAGAGGGTCGTATACCAAGTTTCGACGTTCTACGTTAATATTTCAGGTTTGGGGACCAGTAGCCCCCTCTGGGGTGCCCATGGTCATTTTACCTCGGCTGCACCTAAGATACTTCCTAAGAAGGCTGTATACCAGGTTTCATCGCTCTATGTCAATTTCCAATGACTGAGGGATCACCATCCCACTCCAGGGTGTGTACGGCTATTTAACCCCATATATGATGTGGTTACCTTATAAGACGGGCTTATACCAAGTTTCATTGTTCTACATCAATATCCAAGGTTTGGGGGGCTAGTAGCCCCCTCTGGGGTTATCATAGTCATTTTACCTCGGCTGCACCTATGATACTTCCTAAGAAGGCTGTATACCAAGTTTCATCGTTCTATGTCAATTTCCAAAGTTTGGTCACCACTTTACTCTGGGGTTGTACGGCTATTTAATCCCATATATGATGTAGTTACCTTATAAGAAGGGCGTATACCAAGTTTCATTGTTCTATGTCAATATCCAAGGTTTGTGGGCCAGCGGTCGGTACAATATCTATATATATATATATATATAATATATATATATATATATATATATATATATATATATATATATATATATATATATATATTATATATATATATATACGAAATGTTATCTTCAATCTTAAAAATTAACATGTTATTCCCATTAAGCACATCGCGTGGATTTACTTCTTAAAATCTCTCTCTCTCTCTCTCTCTCTCTCTCTCTATATATATATATATATATATATATATATATATATATATATATATATATATATATATATATATATATATATATATATATATATATATATATATATATATATATATATATATATATATATATATATATATATATATATATATTTACAAAATAAATAATGAATTTAGAAAATAAAACCTTTGGCAAATGAAATTTGTACATAGTAAAGTTATATTTATTTTACATAACTAATTTGGAACTATTAAAATTATCATATATTTTTAACATAAAATACATCAATACTCAATTAATCATGGACAGCCATAATGATTTCAAATTTGCCACTTCCTTTGCCTGCCAAGCTGCAAATGATACACAATAAACTCATTAGGGTCAAAGCAGACAGTAATTTAATAAATTTGCATAAGGTAAATTATATAGTAATATTGTGCCCGTTTATTTTAATAGTAATTGCAGCTTTTTCATAACAAAATACAACTAAAGAGGGCCTTGAGAAAACTAAACTATGTATATATATGAACCAATAGGTTTGAAATTAAATTTTAATAACTAGATCTCAAGTTTAGATCAACAAATGAAAATGAAAATACAAAATTGCATTTCTTACCTGGTTGGAATCTTTCCATTGTGATCTTTTCCGATGGATTTCTTTTGCCTGCCTTCACCAAAATGCCCCAGACCTCCAGAGGGCAGAATTGTTATTCAAACTTCATCAATACTGGGTTGGACCTCGTAGATATATTTTCGCCAGGCCATTATAACATAAAAAAATATAAGGATTATTAACACAAATCTTGACCAAATAATGTAAAGGGGGTCAAGATGGTAATCACTTTAAAAATCAGGTGATAGGTAAATAGCAGAGCTTTAAAGGCAGAGCTCGTAAAAAGGCAGCTTGAATTAGGCAGAGAGCTTGATCGAGCGAAAACAAATTTTAACCTTAAGCTGCTTAGTTTATCATATTGGTGGCATGGGAAAATTAAATAATTTTCTGTACCAACCGAGGTTAATATATAGAAATGCAATTTTTAATTAAAGATTTTCCCATAGTTTAATTTTCCCCAATATATTAAAATTATTTAATAAAGTAAATATTCAAGTACATATTTTGTACATTGCCCCCACCAAATTAAAATTTGTTTCATGTATATACATAAATTTTAATAAATTAGTCCATATTAAAATAATAATAATAATAATAATAATAATAATAATAATAATAATAATAATAATATAATAATAATAATAATAATAATAATAATAATAAAAATGGCAAAATAATAATAATAATATTGGTATATAATACTGTAGACTACTGTTACAATTTACAGTATATCATACCATTAATAATTACAAAATTTACATTAAATTATCTTTACATAGCTGCTTATTAATTTCTTGACATCTTATTGCTGATTTCCTTTTGATTTTACATTCCTTCTCCTTCTCCTTCTCCAGACTGTCATTTTCTTTACTATTTAGTTCTTCATCAACAATAGCATTTTTCATTAACATTACAATATCACTTGCATGTCTTCTTATCTTTTCCCCTGATGACTTTTTAACACATACTGCAACTGTCTCTCCTAAAGAGTTTGTTTCAACATCATCTATTATGCCCATAGAAAAAAAGTATGGTTTACAAAATGGTTGCTTTATTGCAACTAAATCACCCTTTTCAAGTCTCTCGTGTTTTTTAGATTTATACCTAAACTTTTTATCTGTACTTATTTCTTTAAGGTTCTGCAAAAATTCATTATAATATAGCTCATTTAATCTTTTTCTTACCCTTCTAAAAGTTTCAGACTTTTTATTTAAAAATTCTAATCTATTCTCAGATGTTAACCAAGAGGATTCTACATCTTCAGTAATATGAAGATGGGGAGCTATTATTAAATTAGGAACATCATACCCTTTCAGCAACAGTTCTGGTGTAATAACTGAGGGGACAAATGGGTCTTCATCAGGATTTCTCAAAGTAGTTTTAAAAGCAATTGGCCTTTTATTAATAAGCATATTACACTCCTTGACCAGTAAATAAAATTGATTATAAGGTAGAATATTTTTAGAAATTGAACTATAAATTGTATTTTTTACCAACTTTACCATAGACTCTACAGTACCTCCTAAGAAACTAGCTCCAGATGGGTAAGGTGAAAACTCTAATATTTTAATATTTCTTTCTTTAAGAAAGTTTAAAACTTCAACATCCTTCAGAAATTCTTTGATAATTTTCATAGAGCTAATTATGGATGTACCTTCATCACTCAATATTTTCTGAGGTTGACCCCATTCAAACACATGTATTTGAAAAGCTCTCAAAAAGGATTCAGTATCAACACTATTACATACTATAAGGTTAACTGCTCTTGACCAGAAACATGTCAAAATTAATATGTAAACTTTTACAGTTGCTTTATTATCATTTTTTACTAAAAAAGGACCAATATGATCCAATGCTAGTTCTCTAAATGGAACCTCCAATGGATTTATACGGTAATCCTTAAAAGAATTTTGATTCAAATTTATACTTCTTCCATACAATTTTTTGCAAATTATGCAAGATTTTATAATTCTTTTTATTGCACTATAACTAGAAGTGATATAAAACTCTTTTCTAAGAACAGACAATAATTTATAAATTCCAGAATGTTTTAACTTAATATGTTGCTCCATAACTATAATTTTTGTTAATGAACAATTTTTTGACATTAATATTGGACATTTAATTGTAAATTTTGCATTCAAAGTGTCCAATTTACTTTTAACTCTTATTAAGCCTTTATTGTCTACAAATAAATTTAACTGAGCTACCAATGGTGGCTCTGCAACAGATAAAGGATTTTTAAAATATGAAACAACATCTGGGAATGATTGAGCTTGAGCCTGTCTTATAACTACACTACAGCTATCTGAGTACAAACACTGGGAATCATGTGCTAAGGATGGAAATAAATGGGGTTTTAATATATGTACTCTTACCATCAACTTATGAATAAATAGCCTAACAAAATGCATTATTTTACATAATTTTTTAAAAGAAGATGTTTTGTCAAGAGAAATTATGGGCTGAACAACATCATTTGGCAAAGTGTTAACATAATAAATATCAGTATTATATAAATTGCCAGGAACCACAAGAGTATATTCTTGGGGTAGATCACCAAAGTTAGGCCCTGAAAAATAATTACTACTACTAAGTACCTTAGCTGAAATAGCACGTGTAACACAGTCAGCTGGATTTATTTTACCACCTATATGATAAAAATGAACAGGTTTTTTCTCACATAATTCTACAATAATATTCAGTAAATTATTTATTATATTACCCTTTCTTTCAATTTTATCATGTTTTATGCATCTTTTTATCAACCAATTTAGGACTATAGTAGAATCAGTATATAAATGCAGAGTATTAATACCAACAGGGCAAAATGCAGTTGTTAAGTCTTGATATACATCCATTATACACTGAACACCCAACCTAACAGCACTCAGTTCTAAAACAGGGATGGTTTTATCAGTACTCTTCTTTGGGATAATTTTATTTTTTGCTGAAAGAAATTTTACCTCATTACCTGATACTGATCTTAAATACAAGACAACACCTATTAAATCCCTACTAGCATCAACAAATCCAATAAGGTCATAAAAATCTGAGCGTTCTCCCAAGTACCTAGGAATTACAGGAAACTTACTTGCATTGTACTGTTTGCATATTTTTATCCATTCTTTTATCATACTTTCTTCCAAATTACTATCCCATGAGATGGATTTATTATTTTGTAATTCATTTAAAAATAGCTTGGCCCTATTTTTTGTAGGCAAATAAATTCCTAGTGGATCATATATACCATTAATAGAAGCAAGAATAGTTCTTAATGTATTTGCTTTATCATTCAAGAATGTAAAATTTATTTCTAAACTATCCCTTTCTCTATTCCATAATAAACCAAGCAGTTTAACAGTACTTGAAAGTTTTTCATTCTCTTTCTCATCAATATAGGCCTGCAAATCAGGAAGGTTGGTTGCAAATTGTTGCAAACAAAATCCAAACTCACTAAATATACCCTGACTTTTATGGTAAGTCAGCCACACATCACATTCATAAGAGGAGGTGTATGCTAAATTATCCATATAAGCTAATGAATAAAGAGACTTTCTCATATCAAATTCAAAGCTGTCATACAAGTCAACATGCAAAATCAAAATTATATATAATGCCACCATTAATACACTTGGTGAAAATCTCATACCAAAGGGCAACCTCAGAAACTTATATGCAATGACATCTAAATCTCTACTTTTTATATCTTTAAACCATAGAAAATAAAGCTTCTCAGTAAATTCCTCATGGAGCCTAATCATATGAAAGGCCTTATTAGAACTTCGGCAATGAAATATTTATCAAAACTTAAACCTATATTTACATATTTACAAGATTTATTAAGATTAGGTCCAGGTAGGGATACCTGGTTGTGAGAAAGATTTCCCTTTCCCTTTTCACACAAATTGGACATATAAACTATTCTGCATTTGGTACTTTGGGTATTGACTCTAAACACAGCTTTATGTGCCAAAAATGATACTTTATTATTGTTCTTAAGATTATTTAAATTATTTACTTTTTCAATAATACCAGCCCTAACCTGATCTTGTATCACTTGGTCATATTGTAATAATTTATCAAAATCATGCTCTAAACTTTTATACACTGATTTTAAAATTCCTAGTGCTAAGAAAAAATTATTTGGTAATTGAGCAATTATTTTTTCATTAAAAAGTGCTGGCATTATTAAGCGACCATCAGAATGTCTTTCAGTATTATTTATAAGATAATATATTAATTCTTTATCTTTATTTGAAAACCTCTCTCTCTTATCACCATATTCAATATCCAAACAGTCATTTAAAAGCATGTCATCCATTTTTGGGTCATCATAATTAGTATATAGAGCATTGGTTTCATTTAAATAATCCAATTCATAACTCTCATTCAAATTTATACCTACTTTTAAGTTCTCAGCCTCTTGTCAAATACTTTCATCCTTCTTAATGTACTTTTCTAGTCCATCAAAGCATTCTACATATTTGTCCAATAAACTAAGATATTTAACATTACTCTGCAAAACAGTTAAATCACCACCCAACATAAATCCAAGAGAAGTATAATATAATAAAGAAAGATTATTTTTTCTTCCAAAACTACATGAGTGTACAGGTAGTACATACAGCTCATTTATTCCAAGCAAAATATCCACATCCTCTCTCTCTTCAATCAGTTTATCTGCCAAAGCAAAGTTATGGTCTTTAAACCTATCAACTATAGCATTTAAATTTTGAATACTGATTTTAGACCTTATTTCAGGTACTACAATAGCTGGTATGTTATTTAATTTATTATTAATATTTAACTTTAACTGCACAACAAATGTCCTATAAAGTTGACTTGAATTGAAACCATTTACCTTAATTACTATATTTTTTTCAAGTACAACATATTTAAATCTTTTCAAGCTATTAAGTGCAATAAATGTACTCATAGAAGCTGAATCATATATTATTCTAGCACACTTGTCTTCTATAAGAGCAGAAAAAGTAGGAACTATTATATTCTGTGGGTTCTTTGTTAACATGCAATTAACCTCTAAAATTTCATCTATATTGGAAACATGTTCTAATTCTATTGGATTTACATTAACTTTAACTTCTTTAGTTTGGGAATCATTTTTTAAAGGCAATTTCTCCTTAGTGTCATCATTAACAGTCTTTTGTTTTTTAATGCATAAAAATTCAGCATGAAAATAATTACAGTTCTTACATTTACGAGAGAATTTACTCCTACAGTTTTTATAATAGTGAAAAGGCTTTCCACACTTCGTACAACCTTTAAATTCTATGATTTTCTTAAATTTATCCTGAGGGCTTTTAAATTTAGGACAACTCCAAATTCTATGATTTTGCCAGTCATTACTTTCTGCCAGCTGACAAAGCCAACAGCCCTTATAAATATCAACTTTAACCTTTTTATCATTAGCAGTATGAGCAGCAAGAGCAATAGTGTCTTTAACTTCTTTGACAATGTTTGAACTTTTTGTATCATTAACACTATTATTGGAAACATTTTTAATTTCACCTATTCTATTAATCATTTCACAAGAATTTTCCAAAATTTCATTTAATGATGGTTTAGACTTATTTACTATACCTATATAAATATTTTTATACTTATCACCTAAACTTTTCCAACTTAGTAATGAACATCATAAAGTCAGCTTGAGTTTGTGGTGGATTTGTTTCTATATATGATATAGTTTTAGTTACAGAGGAACGTTTGTTTCCTCTTTGCCTAACTTTAACTTTTATGTCACCATCTGCCTCAGCAGTTGAGGTACTTAATTCCCCATCTAATTTTTTAGAGTGCTCATCAAATCTTTTGCCAAACAACATTATAAATGTAACAGGTATATAAATAAACTAAATAATTAATTAAGGAATTTAACTGGAAAAATTTACGATATTCAAATTTTAAATCAAATTCAAAATCAAAAATACTCGGAAGCTATAATTATTAAATATATATAAATGTATCAAATAACACACAAATTAACTCAGTCCCCAAGAGGTCCAGGGAGAAATGGCAGACAGGCAAAGTGTTTCGGGCAAACTTGAGATCCCGCTGAGGATGCCATTTACAAAATAAATAATGAATTTAGAAAATAAAACCTTTGGCAAAATGAAATTTGTACATAGTAAAGTTATATTTATTTTACATAACTAATTTGGAACTATTAAAATTATCATATATTTTTAACATAAAATACATCAATACTCAATTAATCATGGACAGCCATAATGATTTCAAATTTGCCACTTCCTTTGCCTGCCAAGCTGCAAATGATACACAATAAACTCATTAGGTTCAAAGCAGACAGTAATTTCATAAATGTCATAAATTAAATTATATAGTAATATTGTGCCCGTTTATTTTAATAGTAATTGCAGCTTTTTCATAACAAAATACAACTAAAGAGGGCCTTGAGAAAACTAAACTATGTATATATATGAACCAATAGGTTTGAAATTAAATTTTAATAACTAGATCTCAAGTTTAGATCAACAAATGAAAATGAAAATACAAAATTGCATTTCTTACCTGGTTGGAATCTTTCCATTGTGATCTTTTCCGATGGATTTCTTTTGCCTGCCTTCACCAAAATGCCCCAGACCTCCAGAGGGCAGAATTGTTATTCAAACTTCATCAATACTGGGTTGGACCTCGTAGATATATTTTCGCCAGGCCATTATAACATAAAAAAATATAAGGATTATTAACACAAATCTTGACCAAATAATGTAAAGGGGGTCAAGATGGTAATCACTTTAAAAATCAGGTGATAGGTAAATAGCAGAGCTTTAAAGGCAGAGCTCGTAAAAAGGCAGCTTGAATTAGGCAGAGAGCTTGATCGAGCGAAAACAAATTTTAACCTTAAGCTGCTTAGTTTATCATATTGGTGGCATGGGAAAATTAAATAATTTTCTGTACCAACCGAGGTTAATATATAGAAATGCAATTTTTAATTAAAGATTTTCCCATAGTTTAATTTTCCCCAATATATTAAAATTATTTAATAAAGTAATATAAGACTAACATATTTTTTTTAAAAAATATCTTCGGTTTTGAGGAAGAAAGAATGACTATGCATATATCGAATGCAAGAAATTTTGCTGGTCACGAAATACACCTTTCCCTATATATATATATATATATATATATATATATTTTATATATATATAATATATATATATATATATATATATATATATATATATATATATCATAAATATATTAGTATATTCATGTACACCAACACGGCCCACAGAGTTACGGCAAAGGTGGGTTGGAATAATTTCAACTTAATTGGTCGGGGTCCTTGACTCCTGGACTCCTGGTTATACATATTTTAAATGTCAAAGAAAATTTGAATGGCCGAAATGAATATTTCATTCAAAAAGTAAAAGGTAAATAAAAGATGTCCTTATATAAATAGTCCTCGATATTACGATAAACAAAATCAGTGTTATAAAGAATATTCAGTTTCTTGAAGATACGAGAAAATAGTACTGTTAAAAATGCAGTGAGGATTCAGATTTTTAAAACCTTTTTAACCTTCTTAGAAGGTTTATAGACCGTAAACGTAGAGAAAGAGACACGGCGAATGGGGTCCAGTTCGGGACAATCAGATGAAGCATTACGAGTTGAAACAGAATGCAGGGTATTGAGACGCAAAATTTGCAGATGGGAAGGACGGATCCCGTGTCAGTTGTGCTATCAGTGATATATAGTATATATATATTATATATATATATATTATAATATTATATATTATATATATATAATATATATATTATTATATATATATATATATATATGATACTAGATATATATATATATATATATATATATATAAATATATTATATATATATAGGAGAAAGTCTAGTTATGACTTTTGAACGGTACTCGTAATAGCCCAAAAAAAATAGTGACAGGGTATCTTTTGAACCATAAATCAGACTTTCTATTATAGGATTTAGTGATTCAATAGTTTATAGGACCTGTTTACGTTTTACGACTCCGTTACAGTTTTATTTTTTTTAATTTTTCATTTTTAACTAAAGGAATACCCAAGGGTAAACCGCAAAGATGGCAGGAGTCGGGGTCTCTCGGCCTTCCGGGGAACGACAGGGTAGGACTATTTCCCCCCCTCCGGGGAGGGTCTCCGGAACCCCCGCTCTTTGGTATTTGGGTGTGCGGGGGTTCCTCCGCCCCTCCCTACGGGGTATGGAAAACATCCCCCTTGCTGCTCCCGTCGGCTCGAGCCCCCCTATTTTGCCGTGTAATACCTTAACAAAATAATTATATATATATATATATAATCAATATATATATATATATATATATATATATATATATATATATATATATATATATATATATATATATATATATATATATATATATATTAGGACAAAAACTCAAGTACTCAAGATGAATGCCAAAAACTCAAGAACTTGAGAAAAAACTCAAGCGATGGCATCCCTGTTATGAGTCTACATTGGGTAAAATGTCTTAAAATTCCTCCGCGTCATAAAGTAAACACATGAATATTGTAATATTTTTTTTTGAATTATAACTTCAAAATATAATTTCCCTATGATTTCTATATTATATTTTATATGTAGTTTAATTTATAATAAGTTAAAATTAAAAATTTACTTTAGATCAAAAGGTCAATAACTAGACTTTGTCCATATATATATATATATTATTAATTTTATAATTATATATATATATATATATATATATATATATATATATATATATATATATAATAAAAAAAAAATTATTGTTAATAATAAATATATATATAATTAATATAATATATAGAGAGAGGAGAGAGAGAGGAGAGAGGAGAGAGAGAAGGAGAGAGAGGAGAGAGAGAGAAGAGAGAGAGGAGAGAGAGAGAGAGAGAGAGAGAGAGAGAGAGAGAGAGAGAGAGAGAGAGAGAGAGAATGTAAAATGAACCCTTTTTTTTGCAATATTTGTATCGTAATAAATAATATTTATAAACCGGTTAAATGATATAATAAAACCTAATATTCAAATCATTTTTATAAAAAATTTTAAAAAAAGATTCCATAATCAATATAATTATATAAACATACATCTAAACTTTTAAATTTTAAGTTTTTTTTTTTAAAGAATATTTGATAGGTAGCAGATCCAATGGCTGTAATGGTGATGCAAAATATGGATCTTAATTAATATATAATATAAAAGATAAACCGTCTTTGCGCTTAAACCATCAGATAATAAACCCACTATGCTTACTGACGAAGGCGAACACTGACTCGAAAGGATGTGAGATTTGTTTCTTGAAAGAAAATTCAATCCCTCAACCAGGGCATGAATCGTTTTCCAGACCTCCGATGCACAAACTTGTAGTTAATAAAGGTCACTATGAGAAATGTTGACTTTGTTTTGCTCTTCTTTCTCGTATCTCGAAAAGGCTCCAAACGCTAAAATGGTACTTAAAAGAATCGTACAAAACAAAGAGAGATGAAATAGACTTTATATCTTTTCATTTGACTTTGCAGTGAGATTGAATTATTATGCAGTTTATTTATTAAACTTACAGTTACCGAGTTCCAATATACACCAACAAACCCTGTAGTTTTAAAAGGTTTAAGTATGAAACCCTGTTACCAATAATAAATACCTGATACCCGTTTCGACACTTTTTTAAGATATTAAGGATAAATATTAATCGATAATCACACCTAGCCAATATTGTTGTCATATAAAAGTAGCAATATTTTTAGCTATTAGCTTTGGTAATTATTGGGTTTTTGGGTTTTGCTCTCACTACAAAAAGGACAATGTTTTCTTAAATGACAAAATCGAAGAATGAATAATTTAAATACTAACAAAGTCCGTTTTTAAGACAGGGTTAGCTTTCACTTGATGATACCAACCAACTGATGACTTAGCTATATTGTTTTTAAATACTACGGGGGAGGGATGCCTCTAACTATACCTAGTTGAGGCATTAAAAGAAAAGACAAATAAGTGAAGAAAGGCATACTTACGAAACGCTCCTGGAGTACTCGCCTTACGCTAAGACATTCTGTTGGATGGATTAGAACATTCTTATGCCGAATCCGACTCAGAAGAGTCACTTTCTTGGAAATGTGCTCTTGCCGCTGCAGCTGCTTTTCGACTAGGTCTTGAAGGCTTCGCTGTTGAGATCCACGGGGGCCAAGAAGATGTCGTAGAGGTAGACGGAACTAATGATGGAGGGTTCACCGTCTGAGAGTTCCCGCTATGAATTAAGGACAGTTCCAGAGGATATAAGTGCTTGATCGAATGAATATTCACTTGTCCTCCTGGAGACTTAACGAAAACTGAACGAACTTTTCCATCGTCTCCGTGTACTAATTGAGTGACAATGACCAGCCGCCAGAAAGGTCGTTCTCTGACATCGTCAACTTTGATTAAGTTGTTCCATCCAGTCTGGTAAAGATCTCTACCTATCTCTCGGAGACTCAACAGGTATTCTTCATACCATCTGGTCCGAAACTCTTCAAAAGTATCTGATGACGTTCGAAGAGATTTGATCAAAGCATTTCTTGTTGGTGTTAATTTTAATGGTCGGTTGAGTTCTTATTCTCCCGAACCGTGCTTATTTTTGAGTGAGGTTTCAGAAAGCAATTAGGCGTGAGAGGTATCATATCATGAGAACTTGACGTGTAGATGAGAGGTCTTGAGTTGATGGCATCAACAATCTCTGAGAGAATTGTGTTGAATTGAAAATATTCGATGGAGTGACCGATCGATTGGTTTTCACGAGACAATTCCACCCTTCACCCCTTCCAAGGTACTCCCATAGGCTACCAACCAAGGGACTGTATAAAGGGATTCTTCGCTAAATGATGTAATTTTTACGAAGGAACTCCCTCTCATTTTTCGAGATGACAAAGGATTTAAATAATTCGACTCCCTGAACAAAGGATTTTGCATTGTCGTTGTACACAACGTCCGGCACTCCAAAGTAGCTGACGAAACGTTTGAATGATTGGACGAAAGACTCAGACGATCTATCTGCTATTAAATCCAAATATACAGCATGCACACTTAAGCATGTGTGCATGATGATAAACATTTTTTAAGCTTGTGGAGAGCCTTTCACCTTCACCCACCAATGCTTGGTGAAGTCTTCTCCTACATGCTGGAAAGGGAGGAAGAATTCTACTTGAGCCCTCGTAAAGTTGGTAAAACGTGGATACTTAAATGCAAAGTTGTATCTTTTGCATATGATACACTAAGCAAGAATCCTTTTGATGGTAGCTCTGGCTGCGATGATCCAAAAACCTCTAAGGCGGATGTTTGTCAAAGTGGCTTGATTCCCCAAATGCTTACACTCATAGTGGGCATTCCTGATGAAAAGAAGAGTGAAATGATGACTTCTTCCCAAGAGGATGGGATTCAGCACATCAAAATTATAGTAGTTGGAGTGTGCCAGTCTTCCTTTGCTTCTTATAAGATGTTGATCATCAAGAAACAAGTTCAGATGATTGACCAGATCAGGTGGGAGATCGGTCAATGAAGGATTATCTCTTGCCCTTCCTAGAAAGGCAAGTTCTTTCGGGAAGGATTCTTCCTGCATCCTCCTTAGGCAGTACAATCGTGCCATTGATTCGCAATCAATGACTAATTTTCGCATC
>JABUQX010022259.1:0-25775 GCA_015478945.1 Trachelipus rathkii
TATCTATAATATCTTTCTCATTACTATACTCATTAATATAATAATCTGATAATATATATTATATACTGATGTCTGATCTTCTCTATACTATTCTTTATATCTCATTCATATGATAAAAATCCATATTAGTAAAAAATAAGGTCATATATAATAAATTTCATCAAACTAATTACTGATTAGTTAATGTAAAGAAACATTAATTAGTCAGATTATTACATGATGTGTTAATATCTCAGTTAAGAATGTTTCCTCCTACAGAGTATAATGACTTCCCTATTCTGTATAGTTTAATTATAATTTAATTCACTTTTTTTTTATGTCTCCCCAACCCTTAAAAGATTAAATTTGTTACTTTTATTTAATGAATTACAGGAAACTTCTTTTTTGAGTATTTACTCTTTATAAAGATCCTATTTTTGTTACTAAGGTGAAGTTTTATATATAGCTATCATCATATATATAGTACTATAGTTATATATATAACTAGTATATAATATATATATATAATTTCATATATATATATATTAATTATATAATATATATACATATTAGTATTATATATTATACTATATATATATATATATATACTTTAATCTCACGAACCTACTCTCATATACTACAAAACACCTATATATATATAAGTTATATATATATATATGATAATATTATATATTAATTATTGTGAAAGTAAAGTGAGGTATTGGACGTGAGAACTATCACTAGTGAGTGCGTGAGGCGGTGGCCGGTCCCGGTGCCGGTGGGTGCGGTTAGCGGAGTTAGACGGTGTAGGATAACACTCAAATTCATTATAGTATCTCATATATACTGGTGCGGTGCTGAATTTTAAAAAATATTAAATTAATTTCAACGATTGTATATTTTAATCAATAATGATTTTAAATAGCATTCCTACTTTTACCGAAAGATGAATTTGCACATATATATGGTATGTCATCATACATCAGAACTAGTAGCGCTTGATGAAGTTATATATATTATTTTAGGTAGGGGTCAATAACGTATATACCTAGAAGGGGTATGTAGAGTATAGAGCGGTCATTACCGTATCTCCGAATAGGAGGAGTGAGTATGGCTATCACACAAGCCTTATCTAGACTAGTGAAGACCTTTATAATAGTTACAACCTATAGTATATGCTCATTTAATACATATTCCCCTTCGGGGGGTGAGGAGGGTGTTAGTAACCTCACTCACTAAAATTGAAGATATGATTACATATATTAAATATTAAAATATAAATATATGATATAATAACTAACGATGGGATTCCTTTATGAAGCGAATGGTGTTAATGATTCTGTTAAAAATTTAATTTAATTTTTAGTAAATCCTACTTTAAGTTAGGTGTAACGATATATAGGATACTTATGAGGAAGCATACAGTGTAGTTATTAAGTATTTCGGCTAAACGTTAATAAATATATATTATAGTATATAATATAATATATATATATATGATTATATATAGTATATTAATTATATTAATATGTATATGATTAATATAATAGTAATTAATATATATGTATTTGTATTATATATCTATAAATATTTAATTAAATTCATATAGGGTGAGTAATATCTGTAAAACTAGCATAATAATCTACTCACGCTATTAATCCAACCATTTAAATGGTAATTTTTACCCCACATATTACGTAATAATACCTTGTACATAAATTTCGAATACTGAAGTTCACTATTTTTTAAAAAGTAATTTAATTTCAATTGTTTTTGATTACTACAAAAACAACTGATTTTTCACCTTAATCGTCTTATCTGTACTGAGAGAGCGTTTCTAATTAAGTTGTGTACACAGGTTGTTTGCTAACTAAGATTGAATTATAAGCCTTTCTCGAGAATGATATTCCTATCTAGAGCCTATGAGTGATGGTATCATAACAGATTACAATATTATATATATGATATTAGGTATATTCAAAATTGTTAATAATAAGATCTAAGGTATTTTAAATTAATTATTATATATATATATATCATATATATATATAGTATATAGTATATATATAGGTAGTATATATACAAAACCGTCAATTATAAAAATTATACAATAAATTAATATAAAATAGTATATTGTGTATATATATATTTATATATATACTTATATATATTCATGTATATATATATATATACGATACTAGTACACTATAGTATATATATAAATATATAATATATAATAGTATAATAATGATGCATGAGTATATATATAGGTATATAATATACATATATATATATATATATATATACTAGACTATATAATAGATATTGAATATATAGTATATTAGGATATAGGGGTATAGATATATAAATATATATATATATAATATTATATATACATTATATCATGTATTATATAGAATATATATATAATATATGAGTAATCTATACTAAGTATAGTATATATCATATATTATATATATATATATTATATATACATATATATATATGAATGCATTTGGGTTATTATGGAACACTACAAGCTCTACTCACTCATCCCTCTCTCTCTCTCTCTCTCTCTCTCTCTCTATATATATATATATGATATACTATAATAATATATATACTATATATAATATATATCATATATAGTATATATATATATACAGTAATATATATATTATATAGTATATATAATATATATATATATATATATATAATATATATATATATTATATAATATATATATATATATATATATATATATATAATATTTATTTATTATATATATATATATACTATATATATATATATATTATATATGCCTAATATATATATAGATAAATACGTAGTGGCTATATATATCAGTGAGTATATATATAGTAAGATATATATATTATATCTTACTTACTATATAATATATAATATAAGTATAAATTATTATAGTAAGGTATATATATATACTTCTGTTTTATAAATTATGTGTTTTCAAGTTTCTTAAATTTGAATGTCTTCTGGTGCTAAGGTTTTGGAGTAATAAATATATCCATAATCATTTAATTTATTATATAGAGAGCAGAGTGTTTTAGAGTGTATATTTAATCATTATACGATCTATGAAATCTTAACTGCATGTTTTGCAATCTTCAATATGGCTCTTAAGGAAGTTCTGTATATTTAGTTTTTTCCCTTTTAGTTCAAACATTGTAAGACAATATCTGGTCGTTCTTTTTGCTCGTTTGGTCTAATGTAGAGTCTATTATTCTATTTTTACTTATTCTTATCATCTTATATTGTTTCGTGCGGATGAGTGTTGTTTATACTGTTAAGATGTTTTTCATATTGGTTACATCATTTACTGTATATACGACTTACTTACGCGTTTAACTCTTTTTAGTTTTAAATATAGAGATTTTGGATGTGGTGCATAGATTATTAACACTGATGTCACGTTTGGTTTTATTGTTTTTTTGTCTGTTTATTGTTTATGTCTTGGTTTATTGTTTGTGATGGTTTGTCTGCATTATGATGTCAGATATTGCCGATCTGGAGCAACTATTAGATCCAACACACATTCCGAGTACTCGTCTCAACAATATCTTGACACCTTAGCCTAGGACGTTCTCACCACTAGTCCTTCTCATCTATCAAATTATCAACACTATTCGCTCCCTATTGTAAAGTCTGACCACAACCTTATATCTCTTTAATTTTAACCTTTCTCTCATATTTGAAATTAATTATACGCGCTTATTTCTGGCACTGGGTTGATCGGGCCGATTGGGGGGCCCTGCGCTGCTTCTACGCTAACTATCCTTGGAATGACTGCTTTTGACTCCTTGGTTACGCTTCAAGTTTCTGGCCGAGTTAAGGTAGCGAGAGGCGCTGCTATCGTTTGACGGATGAGCAGAGTTCATTCCTTTCTTCGACTAAATCTTTCTCTACCATCATAAATCCAATGGTTCGATCGGGAGGATTATGGTTCTCATTGAGACTATCGAGCTAGAGACAGTGACAGTATCGAGGAAGTGGAAAAATTCTCAGTTCTCCTATCACTCGCTAATTTTCTTAATTATTCGCTAATACACTCGCTAATTTTCTTAATTATTAACCACAAAAAGTTGTGCCTTCCCAATTGACGATATGATTTTTAACTTTTTTATTTAAATCTGCAGGTAAAAATCAAATCAATTACTGAATCTTTTTTTATCCATTTCTACTAAGGTAGTCATTTCAAATATATTAGAGGACTTTTTTAATTTTGATTCACATTACAAGAAGATACCTATCTGAAAAAACTAAATCTAACCAATCATAAAGAGAAGTAAATCAATTTTTATGTCGTATATTTGTTCAAATTTACTTGTATAATTTTACTATTTTATTATTTAGTTTTTATTAATTTTGTTAAAATTAAATTTATTTTCATTGTTAGTTCTGAGGAGGAGACTGCGTTGAAGTCTCGAAACGTAAACTTTTTAATTTTTTTAAAGAAATTTTAATTCCCCTGTTTATTTCTTAGTGGTTTTAAATTACTTTGTTTCTTTACATTTAACATAGTTTGAGTTGAAGTAAAAGCTCTTAATTTATTTGTTATATATATATATATATATATTATAATATATTTATATTTATAATATATATAATATATAAATAATATATATATATATCAATATATCATAACTTAATATCTATATCGTTGAGTTGCATAAAATAACCGCCTAAATCTGTAGATCTTTCAAGGAACTTTAGGTTGAAATACATTTCTTTAATATTGGGGTTTGCAGCTAACATCAATCGTAAATATATATATAGTTATTGTTTATTTTTTGCCCTTTACTCATCGAAATATTATAAAATAATTATTTTTTCTAATTTCCCCATTTAGGGGGCTCGAGCCAAGGGGGGGGATAAAGGTCCATCCTCGTCGTCCACCGGGAAAGGCCCGACAGACCTCCCACCAGACTCTCTGCATCTTGTGCAGTTTACCATAAGTGGTTAAATTACCATTTAGTTTTAATAAATGCAATATATCTCTTTTAGTATTATCCCCAACTTTTATCATTTTTAGTAATATATTACAACTTTTCTTAATATATTACCGTACATTATAATTAGTGTATTAAATGTTTTAAATTCAAGATTGCCAAACACATCTATTTCCACGCTCTTTTACTTCCATTGAATGTTCATTGACGATCAGTTCTCTATATGTAGTGCTACTACTCACATTCTATAATATTATTATATAGAATTTTATGTATTATAATGTGCTATATAAGATATAAATTGGTATAATGTTCCTTCGATAGTCTAATCTGATAATTTACGACATTTTTTTATTATGAGTGTTTGATAGAGTTTGTATATCTATTATATTTATTAAACATTGAGATGATAATTTAACGACTCTCTTAGCTTCCATCGCTGTATTAGGCAACATATTAAGATAGTTAAATAAATAGAATATTATTATTATAATAGCTGTCTGGATGAATAACTAAAACAAATTCCTGTGTAATGTAGTGACGTAAATATATATTATTAATGTTAAAGAGTTGAAAACCTAGTGCTAAGGAAGAAAGGAGTGTCCTCACACATTCGATAATTAATTATATTATCTATTAATACCTATATAAAATATTTCTGTGTTATTTATTATTACCGTTTTACTTTTACGTTTAGGCTCTCATGAATAATAATTATAAAAAGTAATAAATCTAATGGTATGAGGAGGGATATTAGCCTAGTGAAATACAAATAGCGAAGCGAGATAGTGTGTAACATGACGACGAGCGCCGAGAAAATGTGCTAGTAACGGCAGTGTACCCTCATAATAGCTATTTACTCATAATATATATATATATTATTATACTTATAATATATATAATATGTATATTAAATATATATATATATATATATTATTATATATATATATACTAGCTATATATTATCTATATATTAATAATATTAATTGTATTAAGATATATATTCTATGTATATATATCATAATATATATTATATAATATTACATATATATATATATAGTATATCTAATTATCATATATATATAATATAACAAATATATATTATATTAGATAATATATATATATAATACATATATATATTATATATATAATATATTAGTGTATCAAGTAGAAAGTTGAATATCTGCATACGTAACTCTCATTGACGATAGAAGGACGCTGTAGTTCATCTCCGCTCATTTAGACATATCTGAGGTTTTCTTCCTGGGGAAATGACAATATAAAAACTCACGTGAGGCTTTGAAAACACGCGTGGCGAACAGGCTTGTGAGTATAGCGCCTTGAAATGATGTATATTTCCTAGTATAGTTACCACTCAACTACTACGTCCGTGTTTTGTACTACTTATTCTACTTAGTAAGATAAGGTAGAATATACAAAGCACGTTAAAAGGATATAATTATATATATATAAGTATAATATTAATATTAATATATATATATATATATATTAAATATAATTTAAAATATAATAGAATAGAATATAATACTAATACTTATCATAAAGATATAAAAACAAAAAAAAAATAACTAAGAGACTTTAATGATCCTTATTTTTTATACCATAAAGTAATTTAATTATTTATGTCAAATTTGAATTATTATTTTAATTTAAAAACTTTTTTCATGACTAAAAAAAAAAATAAAATAAAAACTACGTAATACAAGAAAACATAGACTTCCAAATATTCATATGTTACCTGAGTAAGAAGAATCTAGTGAAGAGTGATGAAGGAGAGAGGGAAGAAGTATAGTAAGAGAGAGTAAGAAGGAAGTAATAGGGTAGTAGAATAGAAGTAAGTAGAAGAGTATAGAGAGAGAGTAGAGATGTGAGAGAGATATGTAAAGAGGAGAGTATGAGTAATGAGTAAGTATATATATTTTATAGTGAAATAAGACTTTCAAAAATAGTATTAAGATAGAGTTAAATCAGCTTATTTATAGGTAAATTTTATTATAATGGGTTATGAAATAATTAAAAAGAAGTTTTACTATTAATTCTAAATGGCATTGCAAAGAATAATTAATTCTCTAACACCTATAATAATTAGAACGTAATAATTTTTATATTATATTATTATTATTATTAAATTATTATTAATATATTTATTATTATTATTATTATTATTATTTTATTATTTATTATATATATATTTATAGTATATATATTATATATATATATATTATATTTATATATATATATATATATATATATAATATACTATAATAATATAATTTATATATATATATATATATTATATATTAATAATTATATATATATATATTAATATATATATATATATAATATATATATTAAATTATATATAATATAAATACATTATACTGCTGTGTTTTTACACTCACGAGCGTTTTAGGAATAATAGTCTGTATACTCTCTTAGATGTCAATTACAATAATTAATTTTATGTTCTACCTATTTTCAATAAGTATGTTTCACTTTAGATGTTAATCAGGTTATTTGTGAGATTGAGTTATCTTATAGTATTGTTCAGATATAATTATGTTATATTAATTTATACCTTTATTATAATAGACTGTTATTGAATCACTGACCTTCTCACACTTCTCTAGTAGAATTGATTAGTGTGACTGACCTGCTCCATTATCTGTGAGTAATATATTTAGTTGATATCATGTAATATCCATATTCAATGAATTGTATAGCTTGAGTGATACTATAATCACTCTACTTCATTTTACTGTATAGTTTATTGTGACATAATTTTCTAACTGTCTGATGTAATTAGTGAGAGTGACCTGACTTATTCTTCCATTTCTAGATTAGTTGTGTATGATCTATGATATCCCTCTTTCAATTTTTGTATAGTTGTGTTATCAAAAATTTTCTAAAACTTTCATGTGAGTGTAATGAGTATATGACTTGATCTTCTTAATTTATTCTGATAATGTTGTGATACATGATATCTTCTACATTTTATACTGATGTATTGTATAACATGAAATCTCTCAAAATATCTGATAATGTATGTAATTAGACCGACCTTTTATAATTGATTAAAATTTCGAAATTAGTTATTGTTATAAGCATATAGACCTCCATTTCATTAGATAATTATATGTGTGGTAACTACCTTATATACAATTTCTGGTGAATTTAATAAATGATATTGGGGCAACGGTTCGATGTCTAGATATGAAATGGAAGTTTTAAATCATATTATAGATGCCAATATATTGACCTCTCCATCTAGTAATATATATATATGTTATGGATGGAGATAGATTATATATATATAGTATAGTATATATTAATATATAATATATATATATATATAGTATATAATTTAATATAATATATTTATAATATATATTAATATAATATTAATATATAATTAATATATAAGTATAGTATATATATAATATATATATATATATTATATTATATATAAATGTATATCATTATATATATTATATATATATATAAAATATAATATATATAAATATATTAGTAATATTAATATATATATATATATATAATCTATGTGACTATATAACTGTCTCACGTCGGTAGACTTGGTAATAACGCAATAACTATAAATTCATGCAGGGTAAGAGATGGTATCATATGAATGATCTTGACCTCAAGTTAAACTGGGTCTTTAAATATTCGCCTAGAATTCATGAAATATCAGTCAGAAGAATGGCCACCCGTAATTTTTCATTAGCGCGTAAGCAGACTTTGGTAGAAGACTTTATACACTGCTAATAATCCAGGATTTCTTCGAACAGAGTAGAAAGTCAATATTGTATGTTGTATATGACAACTAAATGTGTATAAAGCATTGCAATCTTTTTCTGTGGTATAGAAGAGAATAATAGCAAGAGGAGACAACTAGAGAGATGTGAGTTTTACGGATAATTCTTTATAGTGGAGAGAGGTTGATAGTGAAGAGGGGAAACCTATAATCTTATTTTATTATCTCACTGTTGTAGCACATTTTTCATAAATTAGATGAGCAATAGAAGACATAAATATATATATAATACTTAGATATTTACAACATGAGATTATATATATACACACAACACATAATATTAACTCCACCTCTTAATTTATTTTAGTCGATAACTGTACATCAAAAATATGAGAATCAATCATAAAAAATCAACATTTTTAAATTTTTAACATTGTACTCTTATTTTATCTAATATTGTGATCTAATTTTTATATACTGTAGACAAATAACATCATGAGATATATATATCACTATCTCTGTATAAAATTATATTATGTGTGAGGACATGTATGAGAGACAAATCACAATTCACTAAGTTTGACCATTTCGCGGGATCCTTACTCGAAAGAATCAATCACCATAATTTAACATATAAGACATTATATGTCGCACAGTCTGTTCTAGAGGTCTAGATTTAATATTGTCGAGGGAGAGAGTTTTGTTTCGACACTCGAGCATGTTGTGAAAATGAAGAGATTGTTTAAGTAAATATAGCAAAACAAGTTCGTTGTGTGTTTGTTCTGAGATGGGAACGCGTATACTTTTCTGTGCAATTATATGTATCCCTCTCCCATTAGGAAACGATAAAATGAAGTGCATTGAAAACAGCAAACTAAAACACAGTTCCTATCTCAGAAGTATATATAAATTTCTTATATAATATCAGCCATCAGGCGCAAATACAGAATACTATTAATTTCTCATAATCACCTAATTATCACTGCATCTCATATGCCGGGAACATATACTCAGGGAGTGTTTAGAGATATTAATATAATTAATAATAAGAGATAGGTGAAATAGTATATATTTTATTTATTTATACTACTATTATACTATATATTAATATATATTTATAATATATTATAATATTATAATATATATATATATATATATATATATATATATATATATAATATATATATTATATATATAATTATATAAGGGCTTCCAAGCACCCTTTCATAAACCTAAAATATATTTAGCCTATATAAATATATATAATATTATACTACGTAAGTATTCAAAGCACAGTCTAGATATCAGTAATAAGCAGGAGTATTAGAATAACACTGTATTCACGAGTAGACCTTCTTTTTCTGGGTTAGGTGGATTACGGTAATACTAAGTGTGATGAAATAGCTCTAAATCATGCAACAAATATTGATCTAAAACAGAGAGCGAAGCTGTTGTCGTGATGTTTCGAGTCCTGGTCGTGACGAGTTGAAAAATTTTTAATATTCTTATTATTTAGCATAATAAATTTTAGTATCACCATAAGTACATGTGGTTAGTCACCCAATAATTCAGGCTAAGTATTAGCTTATTAACTTTGGTAATTGGTTGCTCCGTTAGTAAACCAGAAGTATCACCACATGCTAGAGGCCATGTAGCCCCCAGCTAGATGTGTTCCACAGTACCAGCCACTACATTTCACTGTTAAGATTTACTTAAAATATAAGTTATACCTATAGTATTACTCTATATAATAAATTTTAATTATAATATATATTAAGAGTTTCAAAGTACATATGGTATATTACTAGAGTAGAAGCAGAAATATTAATTGATAATACTGTCCGATATGCTTCTCATTTTTTCTGGTAATATAACGGAATCGGACTAGTGTTATATATTATATATTTATATATGCATTTCCTGGACATTTGTTTCTGACACGGGCGACGCTTGTTTGTCGATGTTATACGTAAGTCCTGGCGCTGAATGATAGAATAATATTTTATTACTTATCACTTTAAAATTCTTTACAACACTTTTCTTTGATGCATAATAATGTATGTAAAGCATGTTTTGTCTTATGTATGTTTTAGATTTTGATGTGCATTAATGCTGAGTTTTATTAGGACCGAGAGTCAAGATTTGACCTTGATATATATATATGACTCAGGATAATACTCTATGCAAGTCACAGAATTGATACCATGAGCCCCAGCAGGTATGTTTATTCACACCACCCATCTCACTGTTCCATTTAAAATAAGTTTACTATTTAATTAAGAGATTTACAAATCACAGTTATTTTATTCTGAGTGATACACATAATATATTATTATAAATTATAATTATTATATAAATTGTTAATAACCTGATTAAGATTGCCTTATTGTTATTTTTTTCTTTCTTCGGCGATATCCATGGTTGGTATTTCGGTTCACTATGTTAGATGTGTCAGAGAGCTTTCAGCTGTAATCACTCTACTATATGTCCTATACAGCGATGTCGCTCTCCTTGTTAGTCTGTGATGTGAGTTAGTCTCTTGATGGTCTCATGAGTAGACGTGTGAGAGGATGAACCATTAATATTTCGTCTTATCTTACTCTATTGAGTGAGGCAAACTGGAGTTCGTTGGCGCCGTGCGGTGCGCAGATCAGCCGAGACGCAGTGCGTCGTAGATTCGTCTATTTTTCAGCTGCGGCTTCGCGCATCGTTAGAGTGTTGGGTTAGTTCTCTTCTATTGAATGGCTTGAAGCTTCAGGTGGTGTGCGAGACAACAAACACTAAGACTGAGGACAGGCGCAGTGCATGACCAGACAGTAGTGTCTATCCATACCACCTCGCGTGTCTCACAGCGTGTCGCAGTATTTTTAGAGACTGAGAGGTACCTATACACCGTAAAACCCTAAGACCAGAGTCAAGTCTCCCGAATCAATGATGATGTTATTCCAAGAGAAAGGCAGCTGGCATAGCTCTCGAGGCAAGTCACTCTATATTCTATCAAAAATGATACCTGATAATGGTCTTTAATTGTTTCTGAGTGCAGAATATAGCGATTCGGGACTAGTATTAGATTGGTATAGATATATAGACTATCCTGTCACCCAATTGTCTAGATAATACGGCGACGTAGCTATTAGTAGTATTGTCTAGATGAGTTAGATTAGTCTGTATAGTAGCGTGACGAGTTGAGATATTTATATTCTTTCACGTTTTCAATTATAATTACATAAATTTTAGTCGTCAAATGCAAGTCAATGTTGTGCTCCCTAGTTTTCGTTAGCGTATCGTTGACTTTGTAGGTTGGGTTATCCTGTAACCCAGAGAACACCCATTAAATGCAGAATGCCATGTATAGCCCCACATGTGTTCCAGACCTCACTCTACCTTGTCAGAGTTAACCTTTTAAGCTACTCGTATTAGTTAATTAAGTTTTAAAGCAGTGATATGAAGCAGGAGATTTCAAGAAAAAAAAAATGTTTTTTCTGATATGCCTTCTTTTATTCTGCGGATAAGTCGACGTGGATTCGAGACTATAGTGGTATGAAACTATTCTGATACATTGTACTAGTCAATCGGAGCGCCGCCTGTCTGTAGAATCGGTTCTGAATCTGGCCGCGTAGATGAAATATTTATTTGTTTTTATTATTACAATTTAGTCGTATACATGACATAGTCTGTGAACTCATAATTCGGGCGTATCTCATGAAAGACTTAATGGGTTGGTACGTATCTTCCTTGTTATACACCAGTGAACACCTCATACTAGCAGAATTCGCATTAGTTAGCTCCTAGCAGGTTGTAACCACCACCCTTCTGACTCGGATTTAAAATTAAGTACTAAGTTTTTAAAAAGCAGTGATATTCAAGATAAGCAGGAGATTAGAAAAACTGTTTCTGGAATATTAAGCCTTCTATTTTCTGGAGAAGGTCGGATCGTGAACAGTTGGTTAAGAACTTTTCTGTACATTGTCTAAAACGTGGCGACAGCTGTTAGTCGATGGTTTTGAAATCTAGGGTTCCGCGAAGTGGAAATTTTTTTTTAATTTGTTTTATTATTGCAGGATATTTTGTCGTAACACTAGGCATTGTTGTGCTCCACTTATCGAGACGTTTCTTCGACTTTGGGTTGGTATGTTACCTAGTAAGCTCAGGAACACCACAATTCAGAATGCCAGTAGGCCCAGTCAAAGTGTTCAACCACCCTTCCTCCGTCGATAAATAGGTACTCCGATTGAGTTTAAAAGCAGTGATATTAGAACCATTAGATTGGAGAAATCTGTTTCCGAATGATGTCGCTTCTTTCTGGAAGGCTAATTAAATTAAATATTAATTTCACATATTATTTATAAAAAAATAATTATAACAATATCGATATATATATCTATATATCTATTATTTCTAAAATTGTTAAAATCTTGGACATTTCACACCCTCTCTATATAGCATTATTGTCTATCGGCTTGATTGATGCTTTAACTTAGCATCATTGGAATTTGTGCCTTTTCACCCCGTGATATTGAGCTTTGTAGAAAGTATGACGTATGAGTCATCTGATACACGTATGAGGCGATGACTATACGTTAATTGGCTATGTTCGAAAAACAGATTTATCCTGCCATGTCTCGCTTCCTGAAGATGTTCTCTAATTTTGCTCACGTAAGGGGCATATATAATAATATACATATTATATATATATATCATATGATATATAATATAATATACTATCATATAATATAATAAGGATAGTATATAATATATTATAGATATATATTATAAATAAAGGTAGTAATATATATATATATAGGTATAATATATACTGTATATAATTAATAACCTTTATATTATATATATCAGACATAACATATATATATTTATAAATATATCACGTTATAGGTTTATAATTTTTATTGCTCATATATATAAATATATCTACTATATTATATTATAATATAGTAATTATATATATATATATTAGTACTGCATATATATATGATATATATATATTATACCCCTCATATTATACTTGATTCATTATATATAATATATATATATATATATAATATATATATAATATAGTATAATAATATATTATAAATATATTATAGTATAATATATCATATATATAGTATACATATAATAACTAGTTATAGGACTCACATATTGTATATATATATATAATACTATATAATATATAAGTATATATTAGTATATATAGATATATATATATAACTAATACTACCTACATATACATAGTATAACGAGTGAGTCTTGTATAGCAATAATATATAGCTTCAAGCGCAACAGTAATCTTCTTGATGCACTTCGGCTGCCGGCCTACAGGTTCTAACAATTTGAAAATTTGATGAGCACTTCTTTTGGTCACCTATCAATTTCTCACCTACAACAATATCTTACTTGAAACAAATTCTATACCCCCAACAATCCCTACACTCGACTCCCCGCGCTCCGGCCCTCCGGTCCGAGCTCGGCTCCGGCCCTCCGACTAAAGGTTTCTGCACTATTTTAAAATTGTTAAGCACGTAAAATTTATCAATACATTTTTTTCAAATTAAGAAAATATTCTTTCAAAATATTTATACTCGGCTCCGCTCCCGACTACCCGATCCGGATCCGCCACTAAGGAATTTGCAACCTATTTGAAATTATTCAAGCACGTCCTTCTGCAATATAATTTTTCTCCAAAAAGTATTTAAAACTGAAAAAAATTCATAACCACCAGGATCCGAGCTATGCTCCGCTCCGGCCTCCGACTTCGGCCTCCGACTAAGGATTCTGACTTAATTTGTAAATTATTCAGCAGGTCTTCTGGCAATAAAATTTTTTCCCCTAAAAAATATTTATTGAAAAATTTCAATATGCCTAAGATCCGGTTCCGACTTCGGCTTCAGATCCGGATCCGGATCAACTAAGGTTTCTGGTACTATTTGAAAATTGGCATGAGGAATTTAAAGCAAGTATATTTTTCACCCTAATTAAAAACTATTTCTTGAAAAAAATTCATTACACCAGGATCCGGCTAAGGATCCGAGCTGCCAGATCCAAACCTCGGCTCCGGCTCCAGAATCCGACTCAATTGCTTTTCAGCATGCTATATGAAAATTTGTTTATTTAAATAGCTTGTTCTTTAAATTTTAAGACCTACTAAAAAAATATTTCTACAAAAAAATTCTTACCCTGGATCCGTCCGGATTCGGATCCAGCTTCGACTTCGACTTCGACTTCGCTTCACGGCTCTGGATCCGACTACAGGTTTCTGCACCGTATTTGAACCAATTGTTCACCAACGTCTCCTGGCAATACATTTTTTACATAAAAAATATTTTTCGAAAAAAATTCATACCCAGGATCCGGCTAAGTATCCGGCTTCCATAATGCCGACTTCCGTTTCGGCTCCTGGATCCGACAATGTACCTACACTACTTCTCGAAAATTGTTTCAGACCTTTTTCTGGCATAAGTTTTTCCCTAAAAAAATTTTCTGAGGAAAATTTATACGCAGGATCCGGATCCGATCCGGATCCAGCACCTCCGGATTGACCTAAATGTATTCCGAGCACTATTTATACTTGTTCAGCGCGTCCCTGCTGGCATAAACTTTTCAATTAAACAATATTTTTTTGAAAAAATTTTTTATACTCCGGCTCCGGCTCCTCGGCTCCGGCTCCCGGCTCCGGTCTGGCTCCGACCTTCTGGTTTCACCTCTGCACGTCGGCTTGGCTCCGGATCCCGAAACTAAAGGTTTCTGTACTATTTGAAATGTTCAGCACGTCTTCTTCCATTAAATTTTTCACTTTCCTAAAAAATTTTTCTTGGAAAAAAAATTGCATTATTTATCATGACCGGATCCCCGGATCTGGATCCGGCTCCGCCTTCGACTTTGGCTCCGGATCCGACTAAGGTTTCTGCACTATCTTGAAGAAAGTTGTTAAGCGACTTCTCCTGGCAAATCAATTTTTTACCCTAAAAAAATAATTTTCGAAAAATTTATACCCCACAGGAATCCGGCTTCTACGATCCCGATTCGGCTCGGATCCGACTAATGTTTCTCCACTATTTTAAAATTGTTCAACACGTCTTCTAACAATAAATTTTTCAACTAAAAAATAATTTCCCGAGGAAAAAAAAATTCATAAGCGGATCTGAATCCCGGATCCGGCTCCGATACGACTTTGGAGCTCCGCGAATCCGACTAATGTTTCCACACTATTTGAAAATGTGTTCAGCGCAAACGAAAGAGTGGAAAATTTTTCCACCTAAAAAAAATATTTCCCGAAGAAAAAATTCATAAGCAAAATCCGAATCCTTATCTGGATTCATATTCGTAGTTTTACTGATGCAAATGTTTCTTCACATTATTTGTATATGTTTTGTTTTTGGAGATGCTAATTATTTGTGCTTCTAGCAAAATATTTTCTGAAGAAAATTCATAATCCCAGGATCCGCTACCGGCTCTGACTGTCGGATTCCGTTTTGGCTCCGGACCGCCTAATGTAAATGATCTATTTTGGAAGATCATTCAGGGACAGAGCATTAGCCTAATAAAATTTTTCAACTAAAAAATATTTCCCGAAAAAAATTCATACCCAGGATCCGGCTCCGGATAAGCCTCCGGATACGACTTTCGGCTTCGGCCTTCCGTCCGATCCGACTAAATGTTTCCTAGACTATTTGACCATTTGTTTCAGACACTCTTCTTGAAAATAAATTTTTCACACCTCAAAAAAATATTTTCTGAAGAAAAATTCATACCCAGGATCCGATCCGGATCCGGATCCGACTTCAGCTTCGGTTCCCGGATCCGATCTAAGGTTTCCTGCCCATTTGAAAATTGTTCGGACACGTCTCGAGAATAAATTATTCACCAAAAAATATTTCCCGAAAAAAATCTCATACCTCAGATACCGCCCCGATACGGCTCCGGATGCGCTTTACGACTATCGGCTACCCGGATCCGAACTTAAGGCTTATCTATTTCAACTATTTGAACATTGCTCAGCACGTTCATTGCCTTTGAAAACTCAAATTATTTTCACACGTAAAAAAATTTATCTTTTACTTCTTGAAGAAATAACTTCATTGTTAATAGTATGAATGAAATTCTGGCTGAACCGTATCTTCAGCTTACGGTTTCCGGATCCGACTAAGGGTTTTTCTGCACTATTGAAAAATCCTCGGCACGTCTTCTGC
Source organism: Trachelipus rathkii (assembly GCA_015478945.1). Taxonomy (NCBI): domain Eukaryota; kingdom Metazoa; phylum Arthropoda; class Malacostraca; order Isopoda; family Trachelipodidae; genus Trachelipus; species Trachelipus rathkii. The sequence goes on from JABUQX010022259.1 coordinate 16,968, forward strand.
ACAATAAATTTTTCAACCAAAAAAAATAATTTTCCCGAAAATAAAATTATTTTCATAACCTGTTAGTACTTATATTATAAATGCTTTAAAATTATCGCTACCGATCTCGACTAATGTTTCTAGATCTATTTAAAAACATTGTTCAAATATATCTTCTTCCTTGAAAATAAATTTTTTACCTCAAAAAATATTTTCTTGAGAGAAATTATCGCATACCTCATTTTATCACCGGTCGGATATCCGATTACCGGTTGCCTCGACTTTGGACTAACGATAATGAAAAGTACTTTATTAGATCACAATTATCTTTACAAAAACACTTCTCACTTCTAAGTTTAAATATTAGGAACACAAGTACTTTAAAGAAAAACTTCGTAATAATTTAAACTTGAAAATATACACACTGACAGCACAGTATAAATAAATTTACAATTTTAAATCTATACTATGCCGCCGATATCATCGAGAAAGAACACTCAACACTCTTCTACAGATGACTTTTTCTATTCCACTATGACTCTTCTGGCAACCCTGCCCTGAATAGTAGTTAAAATTCCTCGTGTAGTAGCTCTAAAAAAAAGTATTTTTTTTTCCATATTTTGATACTTAATAAATGTTTTGTTTTAATAATAAATGTGTTTTGTGAAGTGTCGTGTAGTGTTGTGTTTTTAATTTAAATGTATTTTTTTGTTTAATTTCTTATCCGCGTTTCTTGCCGCGTAGAGCTATACAAATATTTATCTTAGTCTATTCTAAAAGCTGCGGTAGGTAGCCTAGGGCTACGTGCATTGTTTTGTTTAAACTATTTCAGTTAAAAACATAAAATAAGAACGTGACAAATTGTGTTTTGGATCACATTTATGTAGTAATGTGAGAAAGTTATTTACGCCAACTATTGTATTAAAACTATAGAACTTCTAACTTAATCAATGTTTCAAACAATTTTAAATGTTTTATTCTTGGATAGTCAATCGTTGAAGAATGATATACATACTAGGGATATTAAAGCCTTACATTGGTAAAATGTAGGTTTAAAGATTAAAAAGGTAGGAGTCAGAATCGAAGTTGAAGTTGCAACAAGAATTTCGTTAAAATAATTATAGTTTTTTTAATAAAATCAAACTTCAGATTTGAGATAAATTGAGAAATTAAATAGAGGGGGACAGAATAGTCGATTCGAGTATCTATTGAGCATGCGAAAGGATGAGAAGGGAGAAAAGAAGATATAAAGTGAGTTAGATAACACTGGTCTGCCCGTCGATATTATTATAAGATGAACATAATGAAAACAAATTAAAGAATGATTTCTATAAATGTACATTTTTCCACCACACAGCTGATTAAATATGTTATTGGTTTTTGCACATCAACGTCTAGTTTTTTTTCTACATATTTGCTTTTTTTTAATTTTGTCAAATTTTTTCTTAGAATAAAAATTCTTATTTTCCTTTTTAAGTTATGTAAAGCACATTATTTTTACAACTGTCAAATGTATTTCCTTTTTAATCTATTTTGTAGCGTAAATTCCCTTACTAATTAAATATATTACTGAACATAATAAAGAAGATTCCAATGAGATTTACTTCAAAATGTATTTTATTTTTATATTAACTGCAATTAGTGAATCTATTTTCACTCACCACGGCCTTAATTTTTATAGCTCAGTTAGACAGTTACACTCTTCTTTAGTATGAAATAGTTAGTCAATTTCTACCTTGGATTTGCCTAAATTGTTAATTATATATCTTTTGAATATTTTTTCAGGTTATTGTCTTACGTCTCTAAAAACTAATTTCATTCTCTATTATATTGAAATAAATCATATAAATCGTTTAGAAATATGCAAAAACAACCAAACATAAATTGCGTATATATGGAAAAGTTGTATTGGCAGGGCAAGGTTCAAACATTACCTCATTTGTAAAGGCCTCTATCATGCGTTAATTTTGGGTTCAAATTGGGAGATCAAGACAAGGTATTTTGTCTCTCATATATGCTGTCGCAACTTGTGTTGAATAACTAAGAAGATGGGCACAGAAAGTTAAAAGGCATTAACCTTTTTGTATAGCACCTATGATGTGTGAGAGAGGGATAGAGAAATCATGTGACAGATTGCTACTTTTTTTCATAAACATACAAGATAAGTTAAATGATAGAATTAGTATGTAATAAATTTGAAGTTACACATGTCTATGATGAAGCATTCATACCATCTGCCATAATTACATAAATGTCTTTTTGTTTTAGAAGTAAACAAAAAGAACAAGCATTGGGTTAAGTATCCAGATGTGACATCTGCTATTGAAACCAGTTCCCCAATGGGACCAATAATTTCCTTGTTCCCAGACCCTCACTCAGAGCTTGAATATGTGATAGCGTTAGTGATGATGAGATAAGTAACTGCTGACACCGCTGAAACATACATTCAACCATCATGTAGTCAAAATGACCCACAACCGTTAACACAATCACAACTCAATGACCTTACCAGAGATTTAGGTTATCAAAAGAATCGTCACAGCTTCTGGCTCTCGTCTTAGGGGAGAGCAATATTACTGCGCACTTAGAGAACAACTTCTACTGGTAAACACTGGATAGGGACCTAGGAAATTTCGGAATTCTTTCGTATCACCACTACATATAAATCTAGGTTAATGAAAAACTATGTAAAGGCAATGAATAAAAAAATGAATGCTTTCATATTCACTCCATTAAAACAGAAGTTCACAACATCAGTAGATCGCTAAATTCAGCATTATTAAGGATCTATATATCTTATATGGCATGCGATCCATACAATTCAGACAGATTTAATGGAAAGATCATGAGTTCTTTGGAGGTCACCATAGAACAAATACGAAAACCGGAACTGGATTAATCCTATCAACACTTAACTTACCTACTCCGCATATTCACTTGGAAACACCATCGTCACATCCCCACAGTCATATAAGCACACTGGATTCAAACACAATCCTGCTCGGAAAGACTCTAACGGAACATCGGATTTGTTCGTCACGCAATCGTCACATCATAACAAAACATATCCCCATTTTCTGGCTCACAATACATACAATTCTTGGAAATATTATTCCGCGACAGAAATCGCTTGGTGATTCATATAGCATGGCGCAATCCAACGGGGACCGAGGTTTCCATCAACTGTCTCCGCTCAAATCACATGGAGAAAAGGTACCAAGTTGTCTGCTGATTAAAATATGTATGGCAGACTACTGTTGTGCCCCTGAAAGAGATGAGCTGCGTAAAAGACTCAGCAAACGAAAAGCAAATTAAGTCATCTCTTTTCTTAATATTAATATTGGAGATGTAATGTGTATGCATAGATTACATATAAACAAATAGTGGAAAGGATCTTAAAATAATGTAGCAATTAGGTATTAACATTAACAGTCAAGGTACAAGTACCAAGCACTTAATGCAGATTAGAAAAATCTTAATCCAATTTACCATTATATTTTTAACCATATTTCATTCTTTTATGTGACTTGTTTTATATATGATAACAAGGTTCAATTTACAACTTTTTCTTGTTTTTCCATTTCAATTCTTTGTCTTCCCTTTCCCTGGAGTTACTTTATTGCAAACACCACTTACAAACAATTGCATATTCATGAAAGCATGGAAAACCTCTTAAGAATATATTAACAATTATTGCTTGAACACAATCTTTTTGCCATAGAAATAATTAAACCGTGACGTGGATAGAGAGCAAAACTAAGGTCCATTTTCGTGATCAGCGGGAAAAATACGTATAGAAATTGTTCAATGAAAACCTTTCAGACATCACATAAAAATAAATTCAAACGCAGCCCAGTGTAATCAGAGTTCTGCAGATGAATATAGAGTTTTAAAGAAAGTTAGAAATAATTAAATTAAAGATGAGGATCTCGAAAGTCAGTCAGTCTGTGATCTGCAGTAACAGGTTTGACTGTCTTCCAGATGGGAGGGATCAGAGAGGACCAATGGTAATGTTGAGTTTTCTAAACGGAAGACTGATGCAATTGCTAAATTTGGAGACTATGGATTAAGTTTATCTATAGCTATAATCATTTTTCAAATAAGAATAAAAAGAAACAATTGAGCGTATGTTATCTCAGGTTGCCACAGAGTGAGTGGACCATCAATGGATAGACATAATTAGGAGTAGATTTACATACAACAAATCTGTTTCAAATACTTCTTTCACTGTCCAACAAAAATTTCTTTTTTTTTTTTGCTGCAAGGGATATTTTATCGAATTTATAGTATATCGGGTTGTGCTGATTTTCAGAATGACATTAAGTCTTCTCCAAGGATTTGGTTTTCTGAGTTTCTGAGATACAGGGTGTTCCAATTTTATCCTCTTATACAAATATCTTTTTTATGCATATTTTTACAGTAATATCGCTTTATTCTTTTTAAGGGCTTACCTTTATATTATATATTTATTTTTTTTATTTTTTCAGAAATTATAGTACCTCACAAAGAGCCTGTTTGAATAACCCAATGTATTCTGCTATGACTGTGTGAATATTTGACAAGGAGAAACAAAAGAAGAAATCATTGGTAATTGTTACCGCAGGAGGGTTGTCACTCTCGCCCTATTTCTCATAATTTTCCATTATTTTGGAAATATACTCCTAAAAAAAATAATAATGAAAGAATAGTGAAAACGAAAAAATGACTCTCGTCTTTAGGAAAAAAAAAAGTTACAGCCTCTAAAGTTGTTAAAAATCTCCTATCTAGACTTTTCAATATTGGATCGATCCCAAGGTAGGGTCCTCATTTCAACAGCACCTCCTACAGTCAGGTTATGATAAAGTTTGTTAGGTATACACAGAGGAAAAAACTTATGTAGAATTAACAAATCTTATCATAACCTGAACTGGGATGGCCCTAAAACGAGCATCGAGGCCCCAACCTAATGTTTTATTAAATAAAGTTCTTTGGAAAAGTTTTAACTTTCAGAGGCTGTAACTTTTTTTCCTCAAGAGACTGCTGATTTTCGCTTTCACTATTCTTCATGATTATTATTTTTTTACGAGTATATCCTGTGTTTTCAAAAAAAAAATTTTTTTTTTTTAATAACAATTCCAATGGGGGTTTTGTACAACTTTTGAGAGGCTCTGTAAACTTTTTTTTTCCCTAGATAGAGCGATGAAAGAGCTGACGAGTTTTTGTTTTCAACCATCTTTATTATCTATTCCTTTTTTTTTAGAGATATATCCTGTGATTTTTATACAAAATCGGGGGTGACAACACCTTCGTGGGTAAACAATTATCCAAAAATATACTAACTTTTTGTGAAAGCAAGCATATTCTGCAATGATACCTTTGGAATGAAACTCGGAGACCAAGATCAGTCTTGGGCTCCCCATCATATGGTCTGTAAAACGTGCGTTGAAAATCTCCGTCAGTGGAAAATATGGACGAAGAATAGAGGTTTAAAAATAATTGGTATGCCTATGGTAAGTGGCGGGAGCCAAAGAATCACCACATAGTCGACTGTTATTTTGATGTTTGGTTAAATGGTGAAAGTAAACATCCAATCGTTACATAGTAACGTAAATGAAGTATCCGGTCATTTGGAACTCAGCAAAGGCGCGACCTGTCGTACACGAGCTCGAATGTGTTCCCCATGCCCAGTGGTCTCACTGTACACTTCCCAGACCCTAGCAATTGTCTGATGAAGAAGATATCCGGGATTTGGTGTGGTCGTTGCAGTAATAGTGGTAGTTGAATCATGAAGATAGTACTAACTTCTATGCAGCACAGTTCTCTCCCAGAAAGACTCTACTGATTTAAGTACGAGAGTTATAGTCTCTCCAAGCATAGATTTCTCGAGCTTTTATGCATCTAAGACTAAAGTGAAAAGAACTGTTCTCAAGGCCGGAATATAAAATAACTTTTTTCATCAAGAGAAGGTAGTAACTCTTTCTTTACTGTTATTTCATTGAAAAAAGAAGGAACCTAGTATATAGTATCTGTAGAACTACCCTGGAGCTCTCTGCTACTCCGAAAGCGGGTGTCTACCTAAAATTACGCGACAGAAGATTTGGCGTATGTTTATGGCATATTCAACTAAGAAGCTTGATATGTGTGTTTTATTGAACAATTGGCAATAGTTATGCATGGATTCCAATAGGTCACCTCAAAAAACAAAGAGTAATGATTATAAATAATAAAGGAATGATCGAATATCTGTGCCTTTTTTATTAAATATTACCACTTCACTTTTATTATGCGTTGATTTTGAAGATGGTCAAACATCTACTTGGGGTCAGCAAAGCGATATATACTAAGTACTCGCTGTCGTTTTCAATATGCTTAATGGAAGTCAGTAGGCCTAAAGAAGACACTGGAAAAGTTGTAGGCTGCCTAGGGAAATAATATTTGACTGTAGGTGCACGTTAAATATCATTAACGAACACTGGTATGAAGGATCAAAACCTAGGAATGATGAGAAGCATCTCTTGTTTAGGGCCTCTAGACATAAGATGGTGAAATGTTTCAAGTAATAGTTACCAGATTTTTCCCCAGGTTGAAGTATGGAGAAACTCAAACTGGAATCTGTAGCGGCCTCAAATTCGCACAAATCAGTCAAGATGACATATTCATAAAATTACAATGACTGATATTGAAGCATCCTGCCATGGAAAAGTTTGTCCCTTGGTTTGTCCATAAGAACTTTTTGGCAAGCCATAGAATCTGCTTCACTATGTTGGAACTCGTACAGAAAATACTTTCAGACTTTAAAAATTTGAAATGCTAATATGAGCATAAATGTTCACTTTCTACATAGTCAACTTAGATCGGTTTTTCCCGGATAATCTAGGGAGGTTTATAGTGAGGAACACAGGGGAGAGGTTTTCCATCAAGATATTCAAGGTTGATAAATGGACAGAAAGAGTTACCTAGGAAATGATGGGAATATCACAATGACTACAGACTTATTGTTGGAGCCTTCAACGTGAATTTGGTCCACAGTTCTGCAACCACATGAAGACATATATATTAGTTGACAGCGATTTGTCAGCATTGAAATGGTGATGTTTCATTGTACTGTGAATTTGAATTTTTGACCTATTAGCATTTTATTTTCTTACTCATTAACTTTTCAATTTTTCTTGCGTTCTTTTTTTAATTGTGAAATAAACGGCTTCAGAACTAGCGAATTGGTGAAAGCAGCGTAGATGCAACAAGGGATGATTTCTGGGTTTTTGAGAGTTACAGAGCTATGAGGGAGAGTTGAAGGAACTTAGGCAATGTTTTCTGTAGAAAGGCGATATTCTCAGAGTGGATCAATGATTACAAGTCCTTACATAAAATTTTACATCGTATTGATATATTACATTGAGACCATAAATATCTTATAGTTAGAGCCAGAACGGGAGACCAGGGGCATAACAAGAAAATTAAAGAGGAAAGCATCCTATCTTTTGACATATAAGAAAGTCATGACATTTAGGCAATAGGATTGTATAAATTTTTGGAATGGTTTTTCCCACAGGTGGTTGTATGAGTACAACTCGACTGCATTTTTAAGAAAGGGTTGGATGGTTGGTTATCAATATAGTATACTTAAGACAAAGCCAAATTGGCTGGTTTTTTAGTTAAAGTAGTTATTAATGTTATAGCTACTGCATGTGTGACATGACTGGTAGTATTAAGGCAAATGTGGACGGTTTGGTATTCATAATATCTATTTTTTTGTTTTTTTGACTAAGCCAATTGTGGATTTTTAGTTACAGGAAATATTGACAAGCCCTAGGGTGCTTTGTGGATTTGCATGAGAGCATCTATGTTGGTTATGGGTGAACTGGGCAGTCTCATAAGGGCCCATGGGCCTTCCCTACGTGTCCTCGCTATTTCTTATGTTCTTAAGAATTTTGTTTATGTTATTTTTTTGTGACCACCCGTGTATCGTCAAAAAACTAGAAGCAATCTAGGGAAACGGGTAGGTCCATATTCGAATCAGGGCGACAAGTTTTCTATAAAAATGCCTACAAATGTTTTGCCGCAAAATCTTTGTTGGCCCGTGATTCATGAATTAGCTTGATAATGATATAGGTTAATTAGGTACAATATGAAGGTCAGAAGAATTTAATAGCAATAAATAGATTACAATAGGAGATTGATTCAGAAGAAGAAAGCTAGTGGAAGAAGTGCATGATTTCTGGGATTTTAGCTTAGGTTTAGGTGCTAGGTCAGAAATGAAGCCAATTTCTTTTTGCGCCTTAGCCAAATGGGTTAAGAAAATTGTTTTCAGAAAAATGTTTTTTGAATTTGTTGGTTAGGAATTTTCTGGATAAAGATCTTTTTGTAGCAGATATGAAGTTCACTTGAGTCATAAAGGTATTGGGCTTTTTCAGTACCTTAGTTTCGGAACTTGTTTAGCCAAAAGAAACTAGGTACAGGTTGGGTGATCGGTCCAAATTCTGTGATACAATGTAATAGCAAGTGGTAACTGTAATAAGTGGTGAGATAAAATAAAAATTATGTGTTGTTACAGTTCAAATAATGATAATGAATACAAATAAAAAAACAGCGAATTGTTCCAAGATATCAATGCTTTATCAAATCTCATATCCTTCAGAAATTAGAAAAAGATGAGCTGATTTAGGTTATACCATGCATGAGGATATCTAGACATTATTGCATAACGTTGAGGAAATTGGGTACTGGGATTTATTATTGTGACTCTTTTCAGATATATGAAATAGATGGATGTATATTACTTTATTCATATCCAGCATACGAGGCAAGAAGTGGGGGGTTTTGTGGAGCTTTATATTAAAAGCAATATTT